>CM075986.1:30575420-30602177 GCA_038087875.1 Malacoraja senta | reverse complement strand
TTCCATTCCATCCTCAAGTCAATCCATTTCAAGTCAAGTCAATCCATTTCAAGTCAAGTCAAGTCAAGTCAAGTCAATCCATTTCAAGGGCAGGCAAAACAACTCATGGCATTGTCATTTCATTTCCTATTTTGCATGGCAGCTTCAAGCACAGGCAGGGCAGGCCAAACAACTCATTGCATTGTCACTTCATTTCCAATTTGCATTGCAGTTTCAAGCACAGGCAGGGCAGGCCAAACAACTCATTGCATTGTCACTTCATTTCCAATTTTGCATTGCAGTTTCAAGCACAGGCAAGGCAGGCCAAAACTCATTGCATTGTCACTTCATTTCCAATTTTGCATTGCAGTTTCAAGCACAGGCAGGGCAGCCCAAACAAATCATTGCATTGTCATTAAGGGCTAACAAATCATTTATTGCAAGTACATTGCAGACTCACAGTTCAGTTGATTCACAGCTTAGAATCACAGTTGTGGACTCTCCCTTGCGATCTTCCAGAGTGACTGACTCACGTCCAGGCATCCGGGGTTTTATAGTCCTGCCCCCCGGAGGGGGCATTACCTTCATCGTGGTGATGTGACAGGTGAGTGGATCAATCAGCTGATCTCAAGATTTTTTAAACATTCATAATTTTTTTCTTTTTCATCGATCGGAAAAATTCTCGGGGCTGCCTCTGCGGAGGAGGACTTGTGAGTAAGATGGCTAAAAAATCATAGCGATTTAGGGTAGCATTTTTTCTAAAATCAATATACAGCGCAAACAGGAAGTGGTCAAGATGAGACTTTTAGTTATATAGATATTAAAGAAAGACTAAATTTAATTGCAACTTGGTATCACTCAGTGCTTCAGATCTTGTTTCAGTACCTTGGAGGGTCTCAGATCTTGTCTGCCAATGATCATTGATATGTTCCAAAACATGAGCATATGCACACTAACCTAAACTGCCACAGAAAGAGCTTAGTTGTGTAAGTTCTGTTATTGAAGGGCCCAGACTGACAGTTTATCCTCCTCACTCCTGCTTTAATACCATAGTCATGGAGTGATACAGCGTGGAAACAGGCCCTTCGGCCCATCTTGCCCACACCAACCAACATGACCCATCTGCACTAGTCCCACTTGCCTGCATTTGGCCCATATCCCTCTAAACCTTTCCCATCCATGTATCTGTCTCATTGCTTAAATGTTGTGAATACTGAGATACAGTGAAAAGCTTTTTTGCCTAAAAATGCATAAATTATGGAAATGCCAAGCTTTCTTAATGAGTTATCCCTGATTATCTTGTAAAATATTCCTCAAATTAGGTAAAATTACACCTCAAATTCAGCACAAAAGTTTATATCTAGTGTCTAAAATCATGGTTCTTAGTGTGTAAACCTTAATTTACTTCCTGTTGGTTCCACAAGATTTTAACCACATTCTCAAACCACCTTTTAGCTTTAAGTTTAGGTTAAGCTTCATTATTGTCACGTTCACCGAGGTACAGTGAAAAGTTTTGGTTTGCATGCTATCCAACCAGATCAGATACACTATACATAACTACAATCAAGTCAAACTCCAGTTCAATAGATAAAGCAAAGGGGAAGATACAGAGTGCAGAATACAGTTCTCAGCATTGTAGGGCATCTGTTCCTTAGACAATGTCCAATGTCTGCAATGTGGTAGAGGTGAATCAGACAGTATCCTAGCTTATGGAAGGACTGTTCAGAAGTCTGATAACACAGGGGAAGAAGCTGTTCCTGGGCCTGCTGGTGTGTGCTTTCAAGCTTCTTTACCTTCTGCCAGATGGGAGCAGGGAGAAGGAGGAATGACTGCGGTGGGATAAGTTTTTGATTATGATGGCTGCTTTTCCAAGGCAGTGTGAGGCGTAGATATAGTCAATAGTGAGAAGTCTGGTCTGGTCTGGAAGTCTGATCACATTTTAATCCAAGGGTTGACAAGAGGCACAAAGCACAGCTTTCACTTTGAATCCGGTTTAATGCATCATCACTAAAGTTTAAGTGTGAATTCTTGTCACGGAAGTAACACCTTGGCTTTTGCTCCTGATCACCATGAATAATAACATCAATACTCTGAAACATATTTTCCAAATGCTGAGACATTTACTTTTAAAGCTGAATATTTATTTTCTAAATAAGATTACATCGAGATGCAATTCTTTTCAAATTGTTCACAGAATTGATACGAATGAATGTAACTCTTGGAACATTAATGTTATGCATGGACAGGACAGGTGTAGAGGAATATGGGCCAAACACAGGTAGGTGAAACTAGTGTAGATGGGACATATGTAGGAAGGAACTGCAGATGCTAGTTTACACTGAAGATAGACACAAAATGCTGGAGTAATTCAGCATCTCCGGAGAGAAGATTTTGGGTCGAGGCTCTTCTTCAGGACATGTTGGTTGGTGTTGGTTGCTAGACACAAAATGCTGGAGCAACTCAGCGGGTCAGACAGCATCGCTTGAGAAAAGTAATAGGTGATGTTTATAGGTCGAAACCCAAAAATCTTCATGATGTATACAACAATGTGGAAAATGTAGAAACAAGGAACTGCTCATGTTGGTTTACCAAAGAAGAGGGGAATAATTTAATAGGAACCTGAGGCGTAACGTTTTCACACCAAGGATGGAACGAGTTGGTGGAGGAGGTAGTTGAGCCAGGTATCATTGCAAAGTTTAAAAAAAGATACATTTAGACAAGTACATGGATAGGGTAGGTTTAGAGGGGTATGGGTGAAAAGCAGGCAGGTGGGACTAGTGTAGATGGGGCATGTTGGTCAGTGTGGGCAAGTTGAGCTGAATGGACTGTTTCCACACTGTATCACTCTATGACTCTATAATGCTGTTTCATTCAAAGGCGTGTTGTGGCTCTGTGTTTTTCATTCATTATATATAACCAGGTGTTATCCTTTGTTTTAATCTGCAAAGAGCTGTCCACAGAGACTTTGGTGTTTAATTCGCGTGCAGGTGAAATAAATAGGCAACCATTGGGACAAGTGTCTAAGCTAGATGCAAATGTTCACAGACAGTACACAGTTTATAAACACCTGGGATTGATGCTACTTTTTTTTCCAGCATTGCGTGATTGCTGCTGTTTTAAGTGTTTGCCAAACCAATCAGCAAGGGACGCAAAAATAATCACTGTTAAACAAATGGAAATCATTCTCTTGAAGAAACGGACTGGTCCTCAGTACATGTGTGGTGCCGGGTAAATCTAGGGTCCATAGTTGATGACAAGTCTTCTCCTCAGCAGAGGGTGGCACAGTGGCACAGCGGTAGAATTGTTGCCTTACAGCGCCATAGACCCGAGATCAAGCCTGACTACGGGTGCAGTCTGTACGGAGTTTGTACGTTCTCCCTGTGGCTGCGTCGGTTTTCTCCCACATTTTAAAGACCTACGGGTTTGTAGGTTAATTTGCTTCGGTAAAATTGTAAATTGTGTGTAGGATAGTGCTCGTGTACGGGGTAATCGCATGTCAGCACGAACTCGGTGGGCCGAAGGGCCTGCTTCCGTGCTGTATCTCTAAAGTATAAAGCTGCTACTTTTTCCACAGTTGTGGAAAATATGTTTGCATTGATGAACTGAGCAAATCTGATTTTTATTTTATTAAAAAAAACAAAAAAACTGCAGATGCTGGAAATCTAAAATATGAACAGAAAAAACAGGAAACTCAATGCAGCAACTTTCATTATTCCTTGCTGGATATCGGCTGGAAAACCTAGCATTTGGTTCACATCTATAATTGAACTGGAGTCATAGAGTTGTACAGCATGTAAACAGGCCCTTCGGCCCGACATGTGGGTGCTGTCCAAGGTGCAATTTGAGAGGGATAAGATTCAATCAGAAGTGTCAGTGTTGCAGTTGAACAAAGGGAACTATGAGGGCATGAGTGAGGAGCTGGCCAAGGTCGACTGGAAAAGGATCCTGGAAGGAATGACAGTGGAACAGCAATGGCAGGAATTTCTGGGCAAAATCCAGAAGATGCAGGATTATTTCATTCCAAAGAGGAAGAAAGGTTCTAAGGGGAGTATGAGGCAACCGTGTCTGACAAGGGAAGTTAGGGATTGAATAAAACTAAAAGAAAAGGTGTACAACATAGCAAAGAGTAGCGGAAAGCCAGAGGATTGGGTAACTTTCAAAGGACAACAGAATGTCGGAGGAGTCCAGAACCAGCGGCCACAGACTAAGAATAAAGGGGAGGCCATTTAAAACTGAGATGAAAAAAAACGTTTTCACCCAGAGAGTTGTGAATTTGTGGAATTATCTGCCACAGAAGGCAGTAGAGGTCAATTCACTGGATGAATTGAAAAGTGAGTTAGATAGAGCTCCAGGGGCTAGTGGAATCAAGCAATATGGGGAGAAGCCAGGCATGGGTTACTGATTGTGGGTGATCAGCCATGATCACAATGTATGGTGGTGCTGGCTCGAAGGGCTAAATGGCCTCCTCCTGCACCTATTTTCCATGTTTCTATGCCTAACAGTGAGTCTCAATTGCCTGTGTTTGATCCATATCTCTCCACTCTATGTACCTGTACAAGTGTCTTTTAAATGTTGTACCACTTCTACCACTTCCTCTGGCAGCTTGTTCTATACACACACCAACTTCTGCATGAAAAAGTAGCCCATCCTTTCAAATTTTCCCCTCTCACCTTAAAATGAAGACCATTAGTTTTAGACTACCCTACCCTGGGGGAAAGACTGTGGCTATTCACCTTATCTATGTCCCTCATGAATTCATAAACCTCTACAAGATCACCCCCTCAGACTCCAATGCTCCAGGGAATAAAGACCCAACCTACCCAGTATTTCCTTGCTACTCCAGACAAGGTAACACCATAGTAAATATTTTTTGCTGTGTACATCCCCCTATATCATGATGACTAGAATTGTAAACTGCATTCCAAATGTGGCCTCACCCTTGTCTTGCAGAGCTGTATCACGATGGCCTGACTCCTACATAGAACAAAGAACATACAACACAGGACACAAAACATAGATGATCACAGCACAGAAACAGGCTCTTGTGATCTTCAAATCCTTGCCAAACATGATGCCAAGTTACACTAATCTTCTCTCCCTGCACATGATCCATATCCCGCTATTCCCTGTATATCCGTATGCCTATGGAAAAAACTCTTCAATGCGACCATTGTATCTGCCTCCTCCACCACCCCCCAGCAGTGTGTTCCAGGCACTCACCATTCTCTCTGTAAAAATCTTGCTCCAGACATCCCCTTCAAACTTTAACCCTCTCACCTTAAAGCTATGCTCTCTAGTCTCTGAAATTTCTACCCTAGCAAAAGGTTGTGACAGTCTACCCTATCTGTGCCTCTCATAATTGCATATATTTCATTCAGGTCTTCCCTCAACCTCCGATGCACCAGAGAAAACAATCCCAGCTTGTCTATCCCTCTAATCTAGGCAGCATTCCGGTAAACTTCTCCGGCACCCTCTGCAAAGCCTCCACATCCTTCCCATAGTGGGGCAACCAGATCTGCACACAATGTGTGGGAAGGAACTGCAGATGCCGGTTTACATCGAAGACAGATACAAAATGCTGGAATAACTCAGCGGGACAGGCAGCATCTCTGGAGAGAAGGAATGGGTGACGTTTGGGTTGGGACCCTTCTTCAGTCTGAAAAAGGGTCTTGACCTGAAACGTCACCCATTCCTTCTCTCCAGAGATGCCTCTTGTCTCGCTGAGTTACTCCAGCATTTTGTGTCTTTCTGCTGACTGGATAGCATGCATCAAAAAGCTTTTCATTATACTTTATTACACGTGATAATAAACTAAATTAAACTAAAGGGAAACAGAATTCCAATTCTGATGAAGGGTCTTTGACCTGAAGTATTTTTCCTTTCCGCAGAAGCACAGCCTTTCTATTTCTATTTTTTAAAATCTAATTATGCTGATTTTATGTCTTCCAAGTGCGCATGTGTATTGAAACGCTCAAATGATTGGACCATTTAGCCAAAGTTCCCAGTATTGTGCTGGAAATCGACAGCTAACATTCAATAACTTAAACTGACAGAGAGAAATGTTGCCTCTAGTATTTCCAATGACAAAGTACAGGATCCTTGCACCAAAGAATTGGCTCGTTGAAGTTACTTTAATACTTTAAAGATACAGCATGGAAACAGGCCCTAAGGTCCACTGAGTCCGCACCAACCAGCAATCGCCCCAAGCACCAGCACTATCCTACACACTGGGACAATGTACAATTTTTCCTATGCCAATTAGCCTTCAAACCTGTACGTCTTGGGAGAAAACCGGAGCACCCAGAGAAAACCCACACGGTCACAGGGAGAACGTAGAAACTCCGTACAGACAGCACCCGTAGTCAGGATTGAACTCAGGTCTCTGGCGCTGTGAGGCAGCAACTCTACCACAGCACCTCTGCACCACCCTGAGAAAGTTCTGAGAACACAATATGAGCATTCAACTTTTCTAAGGTTGCTGTGGCAGAGGTTTAAAAAATCCTCCATCTGACTCAAGTAAAATCTGGAAGAGGAATTCTGGCCAGATGTGTGCGGTGAAAGGAATCACCGCATAGAGCAACCCGGTGTGGACTGCCGAGAGCATTGGGGGACCTGCGCTACCGAGAACAAGGAGTGCCGCTGGGTACAACACGGCAAGGGGATTCCGAGAACAAAGAGGGGGAGCCAGAGGGAGCCAGGTGTGGTGGTCAGCCTGGTTCATCGCTGCGAGACAATAAAGCCCCTGTCCCACTTAGGAGACCTAAACAGCAACCTCTGGTGACCTTGCCCGCCACCCAAAAAAAAATCAAGGTCGAGGTGACCTGCAACCTCCTACCACCTCCCATGCATATGTTGAAAACCTTCCTCGACTATGAAGAAAACCGGCTTTGACTAGACCTGCGACTAAAAAATGATCCATTTTTAAAACGGCAACCTATTTTTAGTCGAGGCCGGTTTTAATCATGATGAAAAAATAGCAGCAACCTAGATGAAGCCTCGACCACGCAGAAACCACTTTCGACCATTAGGGAGAGTGACCAAAACCTCCGGTGACCTCATGGAAACCGTGGGTGGCGGGCAAGGTCACCGGAGGTTGCTGTTTAGGTCTCCTAAGTGGGACAGGGGCTTAAGACCGTTCGATGAACACTTTGTCGACGCCAGAAACGTGGTGACTGTGTGTTCTGTCCTGGTGAAAATTGCTGTGTGATTTTACCGGATTGTATGGGGGGTTTTGAGAGGCAGATTGTTTGGAACAAAGGCCATAGATTAAAGCAGAAGGCATGTGACAGAAGGATTGAAGAGTTGCAAATCGTGAAGCCAGGGGAAGCAATGTTGGAGAGGGAGAGAAATAGGTGCAAATCCAAATGATGCACAGGGTAAATATTTTTCCTTCTTTAGTGTTTTGTGTTCTGGGGTGACTACTTGTGACCAACGTCACATGTCAAACCGGCATTTCTTCCCTATGATTTGCCAACCGAGTTTACAAACTGTTGCCATAGTAAGCAATTAGTAAATCATAATAAACCAGCTTCATTTCTCCTGAGTTGGAAGCAGATTCCACAGGGACAGGCTGCATGCAACCAAAATCCTTTCCCATTAGCAGCTGGGACTCATTGGAATATTATATTTCCATCTCTCCTAAAGATTCCTAAGAGGTTCTGACAGGTGTCATGGCACATGGCACAATGCTTATACCTGCCCAAGCCTGATCCTATTAAATAACGGAAAGTTGATGCTGCAATTGACAGAAATTTCCTTCCCATTTTAATATTTTAAATGTTTCTTCTTCCTTTCCCATGTCACTAATTGTTTTCTGTGGGCAGTGGGCAGGTGCTATAGACCTGCACGGGAAGGTAGACGCTCCTGCCCCCATGAGTCTCGGGCAGATGGGGCTCGTCAACCTGGGAAGGCAGTCCATCTAGGAGGGGGAAAACTCTGATTTAAAACCTCCACTGCCTTGTGGCCATATCCAGTCATGGAAAAGGCTCCAGGAGTAAACCTCAAGAAAATCCGGAGTCGGAGCCCCTAAGGCAGTTCGTCGTTGTCTACAACCTCGCTCTGGCAGCTACTGCGACGGCGCTGGTGCCAAACTGTAACGGCCCTGCTGTTCCTTTGGATCAATCAGCAACATGGAGCGGGGGGACGTGCTGCATGGGCAACAGCCTGTCCTCCATATGACATTGCCCAGACTTGCATCCGACCAGGATGCATCACCCATGGTCAGTCATGACCTAGAGGGGTCTGCTAGTAATTGTTTTCTCATCACCATTGGGCTTTTTGTATGCATCCATTACTGCCAGTTATTGTGGATCATTTTTTCATCATTATACTGTATGTCCTGTGAACTGAGCTTAGGATTCATCCTCAAACTCCAACCATTCCTTTGCCACAAACCTCGCTGCAAAGTTCTTCCTTTCAGATTTCCTTTAAAGCTGAACATGACGTTGTTTTATTGTTAACAATACCGCGTGGGAACAGGCCCGTTGCCCCCACCAAGTCCGCGATGACCAACGATCACCTGTGCACTAGTTCTATCCTACGGAATAGGGGACAGTTTTACAGAAGACAACAAACCTGCACGTCTTCTGTAAAACGTGCTCCATCATCCGGTGAGAGGGCCTGTAACATCGGGCCGCCGTTGTGGCGACTGCAGAGGCCTCAATAGTCCCGACCATGGGTGAACAAGGGGAAGAGGACTAGACTTTGTGCCTTCCCTCACAGTGGGAACCATTGTGGGGGGATGATTTTATGTTTGGTGTTAAATTCTTCTTTAATGCTGTATCTTATTTTTATTGGTGTGCTGCAAATGGCAACTCAAATTTCACGACACCAATTGGTGTATGTGACAATAAATGTCCTTTGTCCTTTGTCCTTTGTCCTTGGAATGTGGGAGGAATCCGGAGCACCCAGAGGAAACCCACGTGGTTACAGGGAGAGCGTACAAACTCCATACTCTCCAGTTTTAAGATACACCATGGATACGTTCCACAATTCTATAATTCCACCACTACAGTTTCTAAACAGCATCAAAGAAAATTGTGATTATATGATGATCACTTTAAATACCTTCAAATTAGAGATTATTTGAAAAAACACATACAAGGATATCAAATTCTAACTCTAGATTCATTAGATGAAGCAATGAATATTAAGGCAGACTCATGCAATTTAATATCATACTTATATAATATCATTTTAAATATAGAATCACCATCGACAGAGGCAATCAGAGCAGATTGGGAACGAGAATTACAGATAAAAATTTCGAGAGAAACATGGGATACATACATAAATGTTCGATTAATACAAAACATAATTTAATTCAATTTAAAATTTTACATAGATTATACTACTCGAAAACAAGACTGAACAAAATCTATCCAAATATCTCTCCCATCTGTGATAAATGCTTATCTAAGAATGCCACTATAACACATTCTTTTGTCTCCTGTATAAAACTTCATAAATTCTGGAATGAAATTTTTGAAATTTAAAAAAAACTATTTAATAGAAGAATTGAACCTAATACAGAAAGGATTATCTTTGGATCAATGGAATATGGGAATAAGCTAAATACTTTTCAAAAATCTCTACTTAATTACGGTTTAATAACGGCAAAAAAAATCATACTTTAATTTTGGAAAAATGCGCCAACACCAACGCTCAAAATGTGGATTTCAAATATGTCGGAAACGGCATATCTTGAAGAAATGCGACTCCTTCTAGCAGGTAAAGTAGACCAATTCTTATTGATTTGGTCTCCCTTTATCGACTTCTTACAAGCATATGGTGCAACACAACCATAGAAATAAAATGGATCAGAATCAGGTGACGGGTGGCCAGGAACATTAAATAGATATATCGCTTTCAATCTCCTTTTCCCTTTTTTTTTCTTTTTCTTTCTTCTTCTCTATTTCGTCTCTTTCTCTTTCTCTTTCTACTTCTTCTTTCTTCTTTCTTCTCTTGGGCTATCTTTCTATTTCACGCAACACTCTATATCAATCTCTTCTTTTCTCCCTTTCTCCCTTACTCTTGCTTTATTATTAAATTAAAAATAAGAAGTTGTATATGAAATGTAATATGTCAACAAGTATTAGGTACTGTGGTACCACATTATTGTACTTACTTCTAACAAAAATAAATTAAAATAAATATGATGATTTGACCAACTAACATGTTTTTTAAATTTTAGAGAATGCAGCATGGTAACAGGCCCTTCGACCAATCGAGACCATGCTGACCATCGATCACCCATTCACATTAGTTCTGTAAATAGCTTCTTCTAAGCTTCCCCCCAGTCTAGTTTCAGTTACTAAAATACTGAGTCAAGCACTTGCGCATCTAAACTTTATTTTGGAAAAACACAATAACAGTTCCCCACTACTATACCTAACCACCGCGGGTTCGATCCTCGTATCTGCTTGGCCAAGCCCTTCTAGCCTCTTGCAAGCAGAGACACTCCAAGACATCATGCAGTCCCAAGCGTTCTCCCAGAAGATTGACACAGGACCTTGTGGGAGCTACCTTTTAGTCCCCGAATCTTGACGGGCCGAACCATATGGGGGTGGTCCCTGTACAGTCCAATAACAGATATCAATTAACATGGTACATGATAGACATTTCCCTAACCCAATAATACAATAACTAATACAATGTATTCAAACAGAGCTTCTGGAAGGAAGCAAACATAGCAACATTTGCCCAGAAATTCAAGAAACCCAGCCAAGGCTCAACACTTAACCCAATCAACATCTAGCAAAGTAAAGCTTTGCAACAATATTTACAATGTATATGTCCGGTTTGTATTCACCCAATCTGTTTCATGCAATTTACACCTAATTGTAAAAGGCCTGTCTCACGGGTATGTGGTTACTGGCGGTTACTGGCGGTGAAACAGGAAGTTTCTACCGCTCGTGGACCGCCAGAGACCGCGGGGTCGGTCCAACGCACACCGCCGGGGCCGTGCAGTATTGGTCCCAACACCGCATGGTGCTCACAAGAAAGCGACAATGTCCCAAAAACTTTTCCTACTGCATAGCCGCCGCCAGTGAGGCACGAGTGCGGCACGGGCACCGCCACAGCCGGCGCCAGTGCGGCACGAGCGCCGTGAGTACAACTTTCACCACCACAGCCGCCGCTAGTGAAGCACGTGTGCGGAACGGGCACCGCCACAGCCGCCGCCACAGCCCCGCGATCCGAAATGATGTCATCGCGTAGCACGTCGCTTTGCGCGATGTCGTCATCACCCGACGCCGCGCGACGTCCTTTCGCAGTAGACTCCGCTCTAAATGGACGTCCGCGCACCCCCCCGCTTCCGGTAAAAGTCCTCGATCGCATGCTCGTTGGACAGGCCGTGCGGTGGTAACCCGGCATACGCGCAGCAACAGCTTCCGGTAAGGCTAAATTTGTTTTTACTTACCGCAAGCTCGTGGGACAGGCCGTACTGAGATCACTCGGCCCCCGCGCAGCATCCGTGCGGCGCTCCCGCGGCATAGGCGCGGCGCTCTCGCGGTTGCCGTGCGGTCCCCTCTTCCAGCGACGCCGCGCTTCACCGCCAATGACCGCCAACCCGTGAGACAGAGCCTTAAGAAGCTGCAGATATCCCATTCTTTCCCTGCAACTCTTATCTAGGCTCTAGACAAGCTGACACCATTCTGCAGCGTGTCCCATTTCTGCAGAAGGCACATTTAAATTGACCAAATGGCCTAACAGCACAAAAGCCTTTACTTAATTTTAGTGTCCTGGTATCTCCAATTTGGCCAGAATTAACAGTTCCATGTTATCCCACTTTCGCATCCGTTCCCTACACACTAGGGGCGATTTTATAGAGGCCAATTAATCCACAAAACCACACGTCTTTGGAATGTGGGAGAAAACCAGAGCACCCAGCGGAAACCCACAGGGTTACAGTGAGAACGTGCAAACTCCAGACACACAGCATCTGAGGTCAGGATCGCAACTGGGTCACTGGCGCTGTGAGGCAGTAGCTCCACCAGCTGTGCCACTCTGCCATCCAGAATTATCAATTTACCTTGTGTTCTGCTCAGCATACTCTCAGCTGCCCAGCATCGATGTTGAAATGGGAGTTGCTGGATACATGAGAAGTCTTAAAAAAACCATGCCTCGCACATCTGTAGTGAAGGCATCAATCTCCAAATTAATTACCAAATTACATGTCATTTCCTTTCTCTATTAAATAACAATGTTATGTAACTCAGTACTTAAAGCTGAACAGTATTAATGAAAAATACAGCAGATATGTATCAAATGACTTACTACACACTATTATATGAAGAGGCAAATCTTCAAAGAGGATGTGACTGCCAATAAGCCTACTTACTGCACTTCCATTATATATAAGTAAAAATTAACTACAAATATATTTCTACATTTTCAAGGACACTTAAAAAAAAAATGACTGAACTTATTTTCATTTCCATAAAACCTAAATCTTATGCAGACATTTTTTAAAATAAACTGCAGATTGTGGAAATTTACAAATGAAAACTAACAAAATGCTCACCAGGTCAGGCTGCTTCTGTGAGAAAAAGAGTAAGGAGGAACTGCAGATACTGGTTAAACTGAAGATTGACACAAAAACCTGGAGGAACTCAGCGGGTCAGGCAGCATCTCTGGAGAGACGGAATAAGTGACATTTCAGGTCGAGACCCTTCGTCTTGACACGAAATGTCACCTATTACTTTTCTCCCGAGATGCTATCTGACCGGTGGTGCCTCAGTGGCTGCCTCGCCAACTGTCTGTCTCGTCCTTTTCTTCTTTGTTGTTTGTTAGTATGTGTTAAATGTATGTTTTAATAGTCATTAGATTTGTTTTATGGGGGAGGGGGTGGGGGGTGGTTGGGGGAAATATTTTAAAATCTCTTACCTCGATGGAGATGCGATTTTCGTATGTCCGGCCGCACTGCGGCCCAACATCGAGGAGCTGGTGGCCTCTTGCTGGGGATCGACTTTGGGAGCTCCAACCGTGGGAGCCTGCGGACTTAACATCGTGGGGCTCGTGGTCCCTGGTTAGGGACTGACTTCGGGAGCTCCAGGCCGCAGGAGCTTCGACCGCCCCGATCACGGAAGCTTCGACTGCCCCAATTGCGGGAGCTTCGACCGCCCCAACGCATGAGCTTCGATCACTCTGACTGCGGATGGTTCGACTGCCCCGTCTGCAGGAGAATAAAGAGTGAAGAGGATTGGACTTTATTGTGTTCCATCACAGTGAGGAATGTGGGGAATCTGCTGTGGTGGATGTTTATGTTAACTTTTATGTAGTAGTGTGTCTTGTTGCTTTTTAAAATATGGCTGTATGGTAAATCGAGTATCACTGTACCTTAATTGGTTCACGTGACAATAAAATACCCTTTGAACCTTTGACCTGTTGAGTTACTCCAGCATTTTGTGTCTGCCGTCTGTCTTCTGTGAGAAACAGTTTCTCTTCTCACTGATACAGCCTGACCGGCTCAGTACCTCCATCATTTGCTGTTTGTAATCTTATGTATGCCAAGGTATAGACCAATGAACAAATTAGCCTGTGCTTGGCTATCACTTCAGTTAAAAGCACTTAATTCTCAATGTCAAAAGGACAGTGCAAATTAGTGACTTGAGGGCCTGTCCCACTTGGGCGACCTAATCCGCGAGTTCTGTCGAGTTTGCCCTCGACTCATACTCGCAGCATGGTCGACACGAGGTCGTAGGAAGTCTTCGTAACTCTCCTTCATGCTCAAGAGTGGTACTCGAGGCCTCAGCTAGGTCGCGGCGTTTTTTACAATATGTTAAAAAATGCCCGCGAGTAAAAAAAGGTCGCCATGGAAAAAATCAATACTTTTTTTACTCGTAGGTTTAGTCGTAGTAGGTCGTAGTAGGTCGGCATGTTAGTCGTAGGTAATCAAGGGTAGTCGAAGGTAGTCGTAGATAGTCTTCATCACAGTCAAAGGGAGGTCGAAGGAGGTCGTTTTCACTCTCCACTATTCGGTGTCCAATTTTCCCGAAGTTAGTCGTAGCTAGTCGAAGCTGGTCTTCAACATAGTCGAAGGAGGTCAAAGGAGGTCTTCTACATAGTCGAAGGAGGTGTTCAACATGTCATTTTTTCAAACTCTTCTAAACTCGCCAATTAGGTCGCCCAAGTGGGACAGCCCCTTTAGTTCTGGGAACTCTAATGGCATTTCAACAAGTTCAACAGAATTTTTGTGAGTCAAATTCTTAGAAATGTTTGCCATTGCATGACAATTCTGGCTGATTGATAATATTGATAAATGAGAGCTCACTGTAAAAAAAAATGACATAAAGTGCTGGAGTAACTCACGAGGCCAGGCAGCATCTCTACAGAACATGGATAGGCAACTTTTTGGGACCCATCCTTATGCCTTTTGTATAAACCAGCATCTGCTGTTCCTTGTGCTTCGAGTTTACTGTAATTCATTCTGGAAGCGACATGCCCCTGTCCCACTTAGGAAACCTGAACGGAAACCTCTGGAGACTTTGCGCCCCACCCAAGGTTTCCGTGCGGTTCCCGGAGGTTTTTGTCAGTCTCCCTAATGGTCGAAAGTGGTTTCCGCTTATTCTATGTTCCAGCGATTATTTCAAAAAATTCAAAACCGGCCGCGACTAAAAATAGTTTGCCGTTTTAAAAATCGGTAATTTTTTAGTTGACGCCGGTTGCGATGCTAGTTGAAGGTGGTTGCCGGAGGTTGCAGGTAGTGGAAGATAAGACCTCCCTGGTGGAATAAAACTGGGTGAAAAAAAGGTCTTACCTTCCACTACCTGCAACCTCCGGCAACCACCTTCAACTAGCATCGCAACCGGCTTTGACTAAAAAATTACCGATTTTTAAAACGGCAACCTATTTTTAGTCGCGGCTGGTTTTGAATTTTTTGAAATAATCGCCGGCACATAGAAGAAGCGGAAACCACTTTCGACCATTAGGGAGACTGACAAAAACCTCCGGGAACCTCCGGGAACCGCACGGAAACCTTGGGTGGGGTGCAAAGTCTCCAGAGGTTTCCGTTCAGGTTTCCTAAGTGGGACAGGGGCAGAAGCTACTTTTCCATTTGCTCTAAGAATTGTATTGTTTCACCACATAACAATTTAGTTTAGTTTAGTTTGTGAGATACAGCACGGAAACAGGCCCTTTGGCCCACCGAGTCCGCGCCGACCAGCGATCCCCGCACATTAACACTATCCTACACACACTAGGGACATTTAACACATACACCAAGCCAATTAACCTATATACCTGTACGTCTTTGGAATGTGGGAGGAAACTGAAGATCTTGGAGAAAACCCACGCAGGTTACCGTCACACATTTGCCACATTATGAGAAAATGTTCCTTTCTCTTTCCCTCTTCCCCTTTTAAAATACCAACTCCTTTAAATGTCTCAATGATTAAAACACCTTAGAAGCCTATTGTCCCATTGAGTACCAATCTTAATTTTATACAGATTTCTCTAACCAATTAACCCTTGCATCCCCTCTCTCTCTGTCCCTCCCCCACCCTAGTCATCGTACTAGTTTCATTGTCGTCCTGTTGAGCATCTTTGTCAGTATAACTCATTATCACAAGGCCCACAGCCAACAATGGAGCATTGTGGACCCCACCTTTCCTTGATCATCATTACTTTTTTTTGCATATCTCTTTCATTTGTGTTTCTCTCTATATCACGTCTATATCTCTCATTTCCTTTTCAACTGACTCTCAGTCTGAAGAAGGGTCTCGACCCGAAACGTCACCCATTCCTTTTCTCCAGAGATGCCACCTGACCCATTGAGTTACTCCAGCTTTCTGCTGTCTATCTTGCGTTTAAATATGTTTTCACAAGGATGGTGTCATTTACCATTCAGTGTTCAACTGAAGGGTATCTTCATCTTTCTTTGGGGTTAGTCATTACCTGAGCCCAGCATTTAGAAGGCAGTGCAGAAACACCTTTCCTGCATCTTTCACATTCTGTTGGTTCCACTGCATCACTGCATAATCTATCCACACATTGTGTGCTACTAATAAGCCGCAGCTGGCACTAGAATTAATTGGGATTTGCCATGCACAACAAATAAAAGCAGAGGAAAATATGTCTCGACTGTTTTGGCAATCAGATGTGTTCAAGAGAGAGTTAGATATAACTCTTAGGACCTACGTAATTAAGGGATAGGGGGAGAATGCAGGAACCGGGTACTGATTATGGATGATCGGCCATGATCATATTGAATGGCGGTGCTGGCTCGAAGGGTCAAATGGCCTACTGCTGCACCTGTTGTCTATGTTTATATGAGATGACTGCTCCAATCACTCACAGGAAGATCTAAGAGTGTTGCCCAGGGGGTGAGCTTCATTTGGATATTCAAGAACGTCACAATGTAATTGTTTTAACAGCAGCACCAGGGGACCTTTTGTTTATTTTATTTTATTTTATTTTATTGATATAGCACGGCAACAGGCCCTTTGGCCCCCCCGAGTCCACGCCGACCACTGATTCCCGCACACTAACTATCATATACACACTGGGGACAATTTACAATTGTACCAAAGCCAATTTACCTACAAACCTGTACGTCGTTGGAGTGTGGGAAGAAACTGGAGCAACCGGAGTGATGCTGCCTGATCCACTGAGTTACTTTGGCGCTTTGTATCTTTCTGTGTAAACCAGCATCTGCAGTTCCTTGTATCTATATTTTTTCACAGGTAGAATTGTATAGAGAAAAATGCAAATTATATTCAGGGCACGTCTGTACATAAAAACCTGTGAGAAAAGGTTCTCTTAAATCTAAATATCTGTTGTGTGATTCTCCAAAGAATTTCAGTGTCCTGTGAATTGAAAACTTTTTCATTGTGTTAATAATTACCTTGTTTTGTACATTTCATTAGTTTCAGAAGAACACAAGTGCAAACGAATATCTAAATGACATTCTCTGCAATACCACTGGCTGTTATATGTTTCTTAATCAAAGCTAATTGCCCTCGAAATTGGAAGCTGATGTGTAGGTACTTGAAGCAGTGGGTGCACAGCAGGTCTTTTGTTCTTGGGCTTGTCACTGAGAAATTTAGTAGCGTGAGACACAGGTTATTGCTCCCTCCTGAAGGCTTTACACAAACAAAGTCCTTCACTTCAAATGTGTAAGAAGGAACTGCAGATGCAGGTTTGAACCGAAGATGGACACGAAAAGCTGGAGTAACTCAGCGGGACATCTCTGGAGAGCGTCGAGACCCTTCTTCAGACTGAAGGTATGTTCTTCAGTCTGAAGAAGGGTCTTGACCCAAAACATCACCCATTCCTTCTCTCCAGAGATGCTGCCTGTCCTGCTGAGTTACTCAAGCTTTTTGTGTCTACCTTCACTTCAAATGTCAACTCTTGGATGGGACAAGTTCCAGCAAGTTGAAGAGGGAAGAGTTTGGGAATTTGGAAGTGGCTGGATAGAGAGGTCAAGGGTGGGATGACATGGGCGTGTAGGGTTAGGATCAGCTGCTAGGGATAGTGGAAAGCAGTTTGAAGGTGCTGGGCCTGTACTCGCTGGAGTTTAGAAGGATGAGGGAGGACCTCTTGAAACTTACCGAATAGTGAATTGCCTGGATAGAGTGGATGTGGAGAGGATGTTTCCACCAGTGGGAGAGTCTAGGACCAGAGGCCATAGCCTCAGAATCAGAATAAAATAACAACCCGTTAGAAAGGATATGAGGAGACATTTCTTTAGTCAGAGGGTGGTGAACCTACAGCATCATTGCCGCAGAAGGCTCTGGAGGCCAAGTCTTTGGGTATTATAAAACAGATTAACAGGTTCTTGATTAGTACGGGTGACAAACTTATGGTGAGAAGGCAGGAGAATGGGGTTTGGAGGGAATTGAATGGCAGAGTATATTCGATGGGCCAAATGGACTAATTCTCCCCCTATGACTTATGAACATGTGAAGGCATGGAAGTCAGTAGTTAGGCACACACTTAATAGTTGAGAGGTTGATTAATGGGAGGAAGCAATAGATGGTAGGTGACTTCTGTGGCAGGGTGAAGGGATTGAAAGTTGGGAGGACGGATCAGTAGTCAGACAAGTGAGAAGAGCAACAGGGAAGACAGAACAGTAAAAAAAAAGATACAAGGTGCTGGAGTAATTCAGCAGGTCAGGCAGTATGTCTGGAGTACATGGTTAGGCGGAGTTTCAGGTTGGGACCCTTCTATATTCTGATTGTAATGGGTGGGGGTGTGACATAGCAAGGCAAATGATAGTTGGATATAGGTGGAGGTGTGGAATAGTGGGAGAAATGGGTGCGCATCCAGATGCGGCACAGGGATGTGAGGAGGGAAAAGATCAGGGAGGTAGGGGGTGTGGGTAGGGTTGCCAACTGTCCCGTATCAGCCGGGACATCCTGTATATTGGGATAAATTGGTTTGTCCCATACAGGACCGCCCTTGTCCCCTATTTGAATGCTAGTACTCGGGTCGAGGGGACTGTCGGGTCGGAGCGCCGCGTCTGGCCCCGCCTCACCCGCCCCAACGTAGTGCAAACCATGGAGTGCAGCAGCAGCACCTCGCCTGTGGTCCCGTCGGTCGGCAGTCCGGCCAGCTGTCCGACCTTTGGACCTTCGTGACTACCGACACCGCCACCCCTCCTTCTCATGGCCGATCATCGGTTCATGAGTTGGATGGGGTGCCAGACTTTGCATGCAGCAGAACACAAAGCCCGGGCCAAAACTCCTCAGCTGGGCCCGCCGGCTGGGCTTTGTGTGCAGTTCAACACCCGGGCCAACTCATCATTCACCCAGCCACGGCTGAGTCGGTCAACGAATTGCCAGCGGGAATTTGACCCTTGTTTTGACCTTTTGCCCATTATTTGGGAGTGAGAAAGTTGGCGACCTTAGGTGGTGGGGGGGGGGGGGTGAGTTGGTTGCTGACTAGTTATCTAATATTGGAGAATTGAATGTTTATGTCATTGGGTTGAGGCGCTGCTCCTCCAGTTTGCTTGTGGCCTCACGCGGGCAATGGAGGAGGCCCAGGACAGAAAGTTCAGTATGGGAATGGGAGGGGGTGTTAAAATGAATAGCAACCAGGAGGTCCAATGGACCTTGGCCGACTGTGTACAAGTGTTTAGCAAGAACATTAGTAGGGAAGGTCAGTAGTTAAGTTTAGCTCAGAGATGCAGTGTGGAAACAGGTCCTTGGTCTCACCGTGTCCATACCAACTAGCGATCCCCGTACACTAATTCTATCAAACACACACATGGACCATTTTACAGAAGCCAAACCTGTATGTCTTTGGAATGTGGGAGGAAAGCGGAGCACCCGGAGAAAGCCCCGGCGGTCAATGTATTGTATTGTTAATGTACTGTCTTTCCGCTGGCTGGTTAGCACGCAACATAAGCTTTTCACTGTATCTCGGTACACGTGACAATAAATAAACTAAACTGAACTAGAGCACGCAAACTGCGTACAGACAGCACCCGTAGTCAGACAATGGACGTAGTCAGGATCGAACTCGGATATCTGGCGCTGTGAGACAGCAGCTCTACCGCTGCTCCATAGTGCCGCTACAGTTGTAATGGGGTCAGCTGTAGGGGGAAGCTCTTTGGATGTACTGATGGTGAGCGTATAAGGTGAATGTTACAAACTTGTGGGTTGCTGTGATACTGGTGGCTGGTAGAGTATGGGAGAGCTGTTTAATCCTACCTGAAACCAGTTCCCAGAGCTGTTCACCTTGAAGACAAGCTGCCGTGGAGCTCATTGACACGTTGAAGACTCGAGGGGCTCATGCATGCATCCAGTCTGAGAGAGCGTGGCTCCAAAACAAATGGTGCCTTCTGGGAGTGAAATTAAAAGTGAGGCTTTGTGCTCTGCCAAGCGGCGGAAGAGATCTTATTGCACTGCTTTGAAGACGAGTACTAAGGTGTCTCTTGTGTCTAGGAAACATTTACTCTCACTCAGTGCTGTTGAGAAGCAAGTAATTTTGTGTCGCACAGCTGTGCAGCCAGTGGAGCAGCTGCCTCCCAGCACCAGTGACCCAGATTCAATCCCACTGTACATATGGAGTTTCCACCTTCTCCCTGAGAGATGCTCCTGTTTCCTTTCACGTTCCAAAGATATTCCGGTCAATTGCCCACTCTGAATTACCCCTTGTGCCTGGCTCTGTAGTAGAATCAGAGAAGAGTTGATAGGAATGTGGAGAAGACAAGTGTAGAATAAGTGCCACAGTGACGCAGCTGGTCGAGCCGCTGCCTCACAGCGCTAGACACCAGGTTCGATCCTGACATCCGTGTGGAGTTTGCATTTCCTCATTGTAACTGGGTTACTCCAGTTTCCTACCACATCCCAAGGACATGCAGTTTGTAGCTTAATTGGTCTCCGTAAATTGCCCCTAGTGTGCAGGGAGTGGATGCAGAAGTGGGATAACAGAACCAGTATGAATGGGTGAGCAGCTCTGGGAACTGGGTTCAGGCAGGATAAATGGTCGGCATGGACTTGGTGGACCAAAGGGCATGTTTCCATGCTGCATCTTTCAATCAATTCAATCAATCAGTGTAAATTAGTGTTCTTGATGGTCAGGCATAGACATGGTGAACCAAAGTACCTGCTTCATGGCTCTTGGTCTCTATGGCACACAGTAGGAGCTGTCCATGGGCAAATTGGATAGCATCCTCCCGCCAACAATACCTACAATTTAAACCTACTTCAACTGTAAAGTAAGGCCCTTGTTTTGATTGAGTGCTCTTCAAAGTGCACAGCTATCTCCGACAAAGCGTTATGCTGTAATGATCGTGATAATGATCAAGGATAACTCCCCTGCTCTCTTGAAATAGCATCACAGTTTCTTAACCATCTGTCTGAGATGAGACACCCAGTCTCTGCTTAATGTCCTGTCCAAATGTCAGCTTTCTAACAGCAGATCACTGGGAATGACGGGGCGATCGATGGTCGGCAAGGACTTGGTTGGCCGTAGGGCCCGTTTCCATGCTGTATCTCTGAAGTCTAAAGTAAAGTCTAAAGTCAGAGAACTCCCTTAGAATGCTCTTTGTGGGATCACTCCATGTACAAGTGTGTTACCTTGTTTCCAAAATTAAAATCTATATTAGGGCAGCACAGTGGCTAAGCAGTAGCTGCTGCCTTACGACGCCAGAGACCCAGGTTTGTCCTGACTACGGGTGCTGTCTGTGCGGAGTTTGTATGTTCCCCCCTGTGACCACGTGGGTTTTCTGAGGGGGCTCTGGTTTCCTCCCACATTCCAAAGACATGCAAGTTTGTGGATTAATTGGCTTCTGTAAACTGTGACTACACTTATTGTGTAAGATAGAACTAGTGTACGGGGTGATCGCTGGCCAGCGCAGACTCGCTGGGGCGAAGGGCCTATTTCCACGTTGTATCTCAAATCTAAACGAAACTTTAAAAGATTTTTGACAATAATACACTGGGATATCCTGAACTCATGAGACGCACTGTGTTAATGTATCGTTCTTTCTTTAATGGAAAAAGCACCAGCAAAATATATTGAAACAGTGCAACAAAGCAACTAATTACCATCCACCATGCATCAAGTAAGACAGAACAATCCAATCCCAATGCTACCTCAACATTCCACAAAATGACAACGTGATCTGAGACTTTTATAGTCCATTACACTTAAACGTTCATCAGTTAAAAGAAAAAGACAATGCTACCTCTGAATTGCTTACCCACAAATGAAATTATTCGCCAAGTGTTTTTGCCATCTGTTGCAGCTCTGTGGAGAAATCTGGCTTGATTGTTGTATTGCCAAACCACAAGGAATCATTGCTTGGCTCTGTGCTATTGCGTTCTGGTAAGCTGCTGAGCTCTGCGGCTTGTGCCAAGTCTATCCTTCTGCTGAATCTGTTCATACAGAAAACACAACCTGGGAATCGATTGTAGCCTTGGATCATCTGACTGTATAGTCTGCATTGTCCAGCAACTGTCGACATTGACAATGGCAATTCCAAATTGTTTCTCTCTTTCCATGCATCCGCTGGACCCATGTTGGAATGAAACTTGGTGCAGGAAGCTGAATAGAAGAAAGAAGTGGAATTTGAATTGTTTATGACACATTGAAATGCTTGTTGCGTGTAATGTTGCTGTCACGTTATAAAGTCAATATCTTCTATCTTTCCTTGCCAGCCTTAATCAGAATTCATGCTTTTCACACCGGCAAGTTGATGTTAATGAAATAAGAAACAAACAACTTTTCTCTTGATTTAACGTGTTTGTGTGATAGGCTGGGTTGCATCCATGATTCTCTGCAATTTCTTGCGGTCTTGGATGGAGCTTTTCCCAAACCATTCCATGATGCTTCCCGCTAAAATGCTTTCTATAGCAATGTTACAACATTTTGAGATTAAAAAAATAAAGTCTGCAATTTATCCCATCAGATAAAGCATAAAAAGAAGTTTAATTTGACACCTAATTCACTTTCATATCTTCAGTATTAAAGAAGTTATGGCCATTTTCATACTCGGAAATTAGCATCTTGTTCCCTATTGCTTTTCCATTGACTTAACACAAAAGCTGTGATCGAGGACAGTTAAAAGCCCATAACTTTCTTAAAAATTAAGATAACTGAAAGAAATTTTCAATTATTATAGATTGAAGCATTCTGAAACAAATATGAAACAATCTTACTTAGAAGACATGAAAGTAAAGCATATAATTAGTTAGTTACCTAATTGTAGCTAATTACAAAATTCAATTACTAGATCTAAACATCTATCAATTGCTTAAGAATAGATTAACATTTTTAAATAGCCTGTGTCCAAATAACATTCACACAATAATTCACAATATAACATAATTTTTAAATCTCATTTTCATGAATTTACAGGCCAAATGGAAGGAATTGAATGTTTAATACCTGTAAATTAATGGGCATTTAAATCATCTTGTGAGTGAGGATTTCTGGAATGCGATCTTTTGGAACGTTCATTTGCGGTGAATTTAACCCCGTTTTGGCATGAAAAATACTGCCGTTCGGGGAATAAAATCACCGTTTCGCATGAAAAAATGTGAATTAAAGGCTTCTTAAGAGGCACTTTTATAGATTTAAAGAAACCACTTTCGTTTACCTGTCCCGTGTGTGAAATCCGTTTCCGTTATCGGCGTTGACGCTTCAGGAGCTGCTTTTAAAATTACTCCAGCGCTGACATTGACGATTTAATAAAAATAAAAAATTCACAAAACGCCACTGGGAACGATTCTTCAGCCAACGCTTGTACTCCAACAAAATATAATTCAGGACAAGGGAGGAGAAACCTGCGTTTTAACCCCACCCCCCCCCTTAAAGGCGCCAAAATCGCGCACACGGCCAGTGGCAGAATTACAGCGCGACTGAAGGTAAGTTTTGTAACATACCTACTTTCTACAGCACATCTGTAGAAGTTAGTGAAGGTTGTTGGGGACATGCTGATCTCCCTCAAAGGGCTGTCTCACTGTGCGAGTTGACCCACGAGTGACCCCGAGTTTAAAACAAATTTAACTCGTGGTAATCACGTACAATTAACGTAGCAGGAACGTCGGAACTCGTGGACGCAACTTAGCGACTCTTGGCGCTAACGGCAGGTACCCGTGAAACTTGTTAACTCTTGCAAAAGTTCAAACATGTTTGAACTTTTCCACGAGTAAAATGTACTCTTGTGGTTAAAAATTGAAACATTTAAACTCGTTGTAAGAACGTAGTGGCCCGTGCGTTTAACTTTGTGACTCGTGATTCTACCGTGGGAACTCTTTTTAGAAACAATAATCAGGGACAGAAATATCAGTTACTTAGACTTTTTAAAGACAAATTCTGCTTAACAAAGTTAAGCAAGTTATTGATAAGGTGACAGAGTGGGTTGAAAAGAAAAAATTGCTTGAAGTTTATATATAAATTTGTGTTGTGTTGTGTTGTGTTGAAAAGCTTTTTGCTGATCCGTTTGATTCTCACTGTTTGTTTACTTCATTGCACAATAAAATAGAGTTCTTTGCTATCAAGATCAAATTGATGTCTGGAAGTCTTCATTTTAATATCACTACAAAGTCTCATGACTTGAATGTAATATTCCTTTCATCATAAAACACAAAATAGAGGAAGGCAAAATATATTCACATCTTGATTCTCACAATCATTTGTGAGATTTAAGGACTCAGCTGCCTCATATGCTGTGCTTTTTAAATGTTTAAAATTGTCACCTCTCAGTAGATCAGAAAATAAGACAAAGTCTTATGTGAAACAAATGTCTTGAATGTGAAACAAAGTCTTTATTCTTGTTCAATATAAAAAACGCTTTTTTGCGCATATTGAGAAAAGTAGCACCACAGCAAACAACACAGTGGTCTGACAAAGGGCTTCTCATACATGAAAATCAACAAATGAAGCACAAATAAAAGTATTTCCACTATATACTAATTCAGCTGAGAAATGCACAAGTCTAAATTCAGGCAATAAAAGATACAATGCAATGCGCTAAATGACAAGTTTTGAGATCTACAATCAGATAAGCAGATGCATGATAACCACGTTTTAAAGGAAAGACAGATGCAATGAAATTACTTTTACACCACAATAAAAAATAAAATCCACACTTAAAGTTAAACAATGAAAAGTCAGCAGGATTTAAACTAAACATGAAATTAACTGGATTTTTCTGCATGTGGGCTCTCCTCATGCAGTGATGTACCTGTGGTCGGCAGCCGCTCAAAATAAGCTGTCCTGCCACGGCACACTGCCCAATTCTGAATTATAGTAGGAGCAGAGATGGTCTCTCTGCTCTTTTGCACTGTTGGTCCCCGTATTACCTCAAAAACACAGCAGTGGCACCAAAGTCTCGTCGTTTGTACCACTCCTCCACGCACCTAGTGTTATTCTCCCTGTTTGACTGTCCACTAAGTCACCGTCCTGCATGGCTGTTGCTGATCCTGAAGCTGCACCTCTGATACGGATCAGGTTGTGCAGAACACATGCAGCAAACACAATAGTCTCTACGTTCTTTGGCTGGCATGACATCATTTTTTTAACATGTGATGATTTTTCAACACTTCGATATACATTGTTGCCTCAAGATTAACAGGAGAGGAACTTGGTACACTCGGGAGACGAACTTGGAACATCGCAGAAATGAGAAGTAAACGAGAAATTTAAACATACCCGTGGGAACTCGGTTAAACTCTGGATCATAAACTTGTAGTCTCGTACGCAACCACGAGTCTTTCACTCGGGGTCACTCATGGGTCAACTCGCACAGTGAGACAGACCTTTAAGCCTTCTAAGGAAGTAGAATCATTGGTGTACTTTCACAATCTACTTTGTCTTGCTGACATTGCGGTTATTATTTTGGCACCAGGTTTCGAAGTTCTCAATCTCCTTCCTATACTCCGTTTCATATGAAGCAAGCATTCCTCCTTAGTTTAGTTTAGAGATACAGCATGTAAACATGCCCGTCAGTCCACCGAGTCCACGCCAACCATTGATCTCCCATTTACACTAGTTTTGTTATCCCACTTTCTCATCCACTCCCACTATTTTACAGAGTCCAATTAACCAACAAACCCGCATGTCATTGGAATGTGGAAAGAAACAAGAGTGCCCGGAGGAAACCCACACGTTCACAGGGAGAACGTGCAAACTCCTTATTTGATGAAAGCAGCATTGTACACAGAGACTTTAGTAAATGTGGCCGAAACAATTGAAATTATACAGCTTTCTTCTTCACATACTAGACGCATCTTTGAAACATTGAAACATAGACAATAGGTGCAGGAGTAGGCCATTCAGCCCTTCAAGCCAGCACCGCCATTCAATATGCTCATGGCTGATCATCCAGAATCAGTACTCCGTTCCTGCTTTCTCCCCATATCCCTTGATTCCGTTAGCCCTAAGAGTTATATCTAATTCTCTCTTAAATACATTTTGTTTCATTGTCCATCATGGGCCATTCTGGAAGAACATGCAGTGAAGATCATTCTCTACTTTGAAATTGCTCCCTGAGATGTAGAACTATCAATGGGAACTCATTCTTACCATCTTAAATGCGCCTCTGGTCTGATTGCAATTTTAAAAATTGGCCATGTAATGATTATGGCTTGTTCATCTTGTGCCATGAGTTGGGCATGTAACTGGGGGATTCAGGCAATGTTTTTGACTTGGTTAAAGTGTTATCCAACCATTATTTATTCCACACCATCAGTAAAAGCTCTAACAACTTGCTGGATGTGAAGTATTTCTGGGCGTCCTTCAGACAACTGTTTCAGAACAATGACTCTTCCTTGGTTGGTACAACAACAAATCATGAATCATGAAGGACTCCAATCATTCTGGACTTTTCTTCTGTTATGATGTTTCTTTTACTCTACCCAGGAATTAGTTCATGTTCCTGATAGAGGGATGTGCATATCGAATCATTATAGTAGGCAGATGGGTCAAGTTAGAGTCCCATCAATCGATTCCAACATTGGCATAATCTCACCCACAATGTAATTGGTTTAGTTTAGAGATACAGTGTGGAAACAGGCCCTTCGGCCCTCCGAGTCCGCACCGACCAAAGATCACCGCATATTAACACTATCCTATACACACCCGGGACAATTTTACACTTATACCAAGCCAATTTACCAACAAACCTGTACATCTTTGGAGGTAGGGAGGAAACCAAAGATCTCGGAAATCTTCACACAGAGTTTTCACACAGAGGATCAGCACATCCCATTCTGATTCCATTGTCCACCTTTGTACATCAGATGATACTTTGTGCATACAACATTATTTTTTTAAGCAAAGCCTGTATTTATTTACTTTAGACTTCAGAGATACAGTGTGGAAATA
>CM075986.1:30305420-30570420 GCA_038087875.1 Malacoraja senta | reverse complement strand
CAGAATATTTGCTACATTTGAGTTTAAAGTGTGAGAGGTGTTGGGCAGGGAGGGCCACTGGGATAGTGGGAGAGGGGAGAGCACCTCAAATTTCTAAATTAGTTCTTGACAATGGAGAAGGTCTGGCGTTTCTGTGCGTGAGTCTTAACTTCTCCCGTAAATGGGAATCAAAGATACTTGGCAAGAACTGGGAAGAATGCAGATTGTGTGTCAAAGGGAGGTGAAAGTCACCATCCTAACTTAGGTTTGTTAAGATAAGTGAGCACCGCTCTTATCTCCAACACACAGACAGAAATACCTTCAGCCAGCTACAGAAGATACTATCTTATCTTTACAAATCTCGATGTCCTTTAAAATGTTAGAACAAGGCAAGCGATCACTCGTGCGTGACGTACCTCTCACCTTCTCTGGAAACTCCTAGCTTGGAATATGAAGCAGATCCCACTTGCAGGCTTCAGCCCTGAGTTCAAGGTGTGTTGTCTGTGTAATGTGCAGCGGTCAGGGTGGGTGGGTGGGAAGCACCGTTAACAAAGCACAATTAACAAGACGGGCCCTGGAGGCCGCAGAGTAGCCGGGTCCCTGCGGCTGGACTCGGGGTCGGCGCCGTGGAGCCGTCAGGAGGGGACCCAGCGATGGTCGAGGACGGGGCCAGTGGTCGCGGACGAGGATGAGGGCACTGGTGGTCGAGGACGGGTTGGCGGTGGGTGCTGGAGATCAGACACACCGCCAAGTACCAAGGGGGGACCCAGCATTGAAGGGGCTGCTGAAAACAGAGTGGGGACAATTGGGGACCAAATAGAATACTTTGTAACTTTGTTGATGCCCTTTATGTAGCGACTATTTGCATACCTTGTGTATACAAAACAAACAATCACACTGTCACATGTGATAATAAAGTTTTAAAGTTTCATTCATTGATTCATTTCTTTTGTGTGATGGCCAAGCTATTTTAACTCCTTTTGATTATTTTTAGTTTAGTTTAGGTTATTGTCACGTGTACCGAGGTACGGTAAAAAGACTTTTGTAGTGTGCTACCCAGTCAGCAGAAAGACTGTACATGATTACAATCAAGCCATCCACAGTGTACTGATACAGGATGAAGGGAATAACATATACTGCAAGATAAAGTCCATAAAAGTCTGATTAAAGATATTCCGAGTCTCCAATGAGGTAGATAGAAGTGCAGGACTGCTCTTTAGTTGTTGATAGGATGGTTCAATTGCCTGATGACAGCTGGGGAGAAACTGTCCCTGAATCTGGAGGTGTGTGTTTTCATACTTCTGTACCTCTTGTCTGATGAAAGAGAGGAGAAGAGAAAGTGACTGGGGTAAGAAGAACTGCAGATGCTGGTTGACACCGAAGATAGACACAGTCTGAAGTCTGAAGAAGGGTCTCAACCCGAAACGTCACCCATTTCTTCTCTCAGATCAGATCAGATTCAACTTTATTGTCATTGTGCAGTGTACAGTACAGAGACAACGAAATGCAGTTAGCATCTCCCTAGAAGAGCGACATAAATATGAGCAGTAAATAAATAAAACTAATCTAATAAATCCTGGTGGGAGGAGTGTCCGGGGGGGGGGGGGGGTGTGATTGGCAGTCACCGAGGTACAGTGTTGAGTAGTGTAACCGCCGCAGGGAAGAAGCTGTTCCTGGACCTGCTGGTCCGGCAACGGAGAGACCTGTAGCGCCTCCCGGATGGTAGGAGGGTAAACAGTCTGTGGTTGGGGTGAGAGCAGTCCTTGGCGATGCTGAGCGCCCTTCGCAGACAACGCTTGCTTTGGACAGACTCAATGGTGGGGAGTGAGGAACCGGTGATGCGTTCTCCAGAAATACTGCTGAGTTACTCCAGCATTTTGTGTCTATCTTCGGTGTGAGACTCGTCTTGATTTTGCTGGTGGCCTAGCCGAGGCAGCGTGAAGTGTAGATGGAGTCAATGGAAGGGAGGTGGTATCCACAGCCTCCATACTATCCCCCTTTGGAGAACCAAGAGAACAGACCCCAGGCACCGAGGTAACCAAGGAGGGTCGGGAAGGGGGATTGGGTCATCAAGACTCAATGATGGTGAAAAGAAGAGGGTTCGATGCTTGTGTGACCAAGGAAGAATGGTCACAGGTATATCTATGTGTAACAAAATAGACCTGCATCCCAATTATTCAACTTTTCTTCAATTTTCTGTGCAGTTTATATATATTTTTGACAGACACTATTAGAAAAGATTTCCTCGATAATCTTACTTTTCATGGTTTTCCCCAATCAGATGCTATTTATGTTATTTGTGTTAAATGTATTGATTTAATTTCACCATTAATGTACTGGTAGTGAATTTGAGACATAATTACAAGGCCTGGTCAAAGCCTGGCAAGTGATAAGTGGACAAAGCTGAGGGGAGATTTTGTTAGGCAGATGGTTGGAGGGTCCTGATTCTTACCTTTTATCTCTGTCACGCCCACTCCCCAGACATCAGTCTGAAGAAGGGCCTCGATCCGAAACGTTGCCCATTCCTTCTCTCCAGAGATGCTGCCTGTCCCGCCGAGTTACTCCAGCATTTTGTGTCTATCTTCTGATCCTGACCTGGTGAGTTACTCCACCATTTTGTGTCTATCTTCTGATCCTGACCTGCTGAGTTACTCCAGCATTTTGTGTCTATTTTTGTTAACCAGCATCTGCAGTTCTTTGTTTCTGCATCTTGTGGCTGGTCGGCTAAAATTGGGGTAATAGCAGAGTGATGGCAAGAGTTTTTATACCAAATATATATTCCGTTTTCATTTGAGGAAAGCATCCAAGGGGAGTCATTTGTATTCTGGGAGAATAGCTGAGATAATTAATGTATTCAATGGGGAAATAAAGGATGTTTACAACAGTGTCCAAGTGAGATAGACACAAAATGCTGGAGTAACTCAACAGGGCAGACAGCATCTCTGGAGAGAAGGAATGGGTGACGTTTCAGGTCGAGACCCTTCAATAACTGAGATATAAGCAAAGGGATTACTGCAGGATTCAACAGTAGGAGGTCTGCATGCAGTCAGGCTGGTCAATGGATGTCCCACCTCTAACAACTGATAATTTCTGGTTAGATGCTAACTGACCAGGCTTGTCACTAATCAGAATGAAAGTCTCCCCGTGAGATGTAACAAAGTCTCTGGCATGAGGGCACCACAGTTTTAGAGTTGCTGCCTCACGGCGCCAGAGACCCAGGTTCGATCCTGACTAGGGATGCCGTCTGTATGGAGTTTGTACGTTCTGCCTGTGACCACGTGGGTTTCCTCCGGATGCTCCAGTTTCCTTCAACATCCCAAAGGCATCCCCAAAAAAAAAAAAAAAAAGACATGCGGGTTTGTAGGTTAATTGGGTTTGGTAAATATTGTAAATCGTCCCTAGTGTGTGGGATAATGCTAGTGCACAGGGTGATCACTGATCGGCGCGGACTCGGTGGGCCGAAGGGCCTGTTTCCACGCTGTATCTCTAAAGCCTAAAGAGCTCTGTTTTATTTCTATGCCCCTGCTGTCGGGCACCAGATCAGAGAATTACTCGTATGGCAGATGTCATTAAGCTGGCCAAGCTAACAATAATACTGGCCAAAGGCATCTGTTTTAAAAATCTCTCAGCTCCAGGCTGAACTGTTGGCATTAACCTCTGTTACTATTAAGCCCAGTGACGGACCTCTTGAACAAAGCTCAACAACTCTTTGCATTTCAATGGGGGGAGTGGCTGTGAAGGAGCGAGTCAACTTTCAGATAGTTTACATTACCTGAATTAATTTAGTTAATTTTGATGTAGTCATTTGCTTTTAATAGTTTCTGGTGATTATCAGTGCTTTAAACTTTCAAAAACATTTAGAATAATTTATATAGTTTTTAATTTTATATTTAATTTTTAATAGCTATTTTAATTTTGTTCAGTAGTTTTGATTTAATTTCACCATTAATGAACTGGTAGTGAGTATGAATTTTTGTGCTTTAATTTTTTTTTAATTGCAATAAATTATATATTTTTAATTTTATGCTTCATATTTAATACTTTATAATGTCTTTTAATAGACTTCAGTGCTTTAACTTTTTATATTTTTTGTAATAATTTATATTTTTAATTGTATGCTTAATTTTTAATAATTTTTGAGTGCTTATGAATATTTAAACGCCGGTTCAGACTAAAGTTATGATTGCACAGCTTGTCACAGCACGCTGCGGCATTCACAATCAGCTTTCTCGAGGGTCAAATATCGGAAAGCAATGGACCCAGATGGGGGCCTTGGAAAGATTCTGAAATTGTTTAGTTTTGTTTAGTGTAGTTTCGAGTTACAGCGCGGAAACGGGCCCATCGGCCCACCGAGTCCATGCTGACCAGCGATCCCCGCACACTAAAGGGGCTGTCCCACTTGGGCGACCTAATCCGCGAGATCTGGCGAGTTTGCCCTCGACTCATACTCGCAGCATGGTTGACACGAGGTTGTAGGAGGTCTTTGTACCTCTCCTTCATGCTCGAGAGTAGTCCCCGTGTACTCGAGGCCTCAACTAGGTCACGGTGTATTTTTCAACATGTTGAAAAATCCCTGCGGTTAAAAAAAGGTCGCCATAGAAAAAATCGATACTTTTTTATCTCGTAGGTTTAGTCGTAGTAGGTCGGCATGTTAGTCGTAGGTAATCGAGGGTGGTCGAAGGTAGTCGAAGGTAGTCGTAGATAGTCTTCATCATGGTCGAAGGGAGGTCGAAGGGAGGTCGAAGGAGATCGAAGGAGGTTGTCTTCACTCTCCACTATTCGGTGTCCAAGTTCCCGAAGTTAGTCGTAGCTAGTTGTAGCTAGTCGAAGCTAGTCTTCAACTTAGTCGAAGGAGGTTGAAGGAGGTATTCTACATAGTCGAAGGAGGTCTTCAACATGACATTTTTTCAAACTCTCCTGAACTCTTCGAAACTCACCAATTAGGTCGCCCAAGTGGAACAGCCCCTTAACACTATCCTACACACACTGGGGCCAATTTACAATTATACCAAACTGCCCTTCTACAGACATTGTAAACCGGTAGGAAGCGGTGAACACAGCCCAGACCAACACTCATCAATTCCTTCCACTTCAGCCCATCTGCATGGTGTGTTGCATCGGGAAGGCTGGAAGTATTGGCAAAGATACCTGACACCCTAGCCCATTCACTTTTCTCTCTTCGACCTTCTGGGAGAAGGTACAGGTATTGAAAGCTCATCCATCCAGACCTACGAACAGCTTCTCCTCCACTGCTATCAGACCACCACCTTCATTCCCTCCTCCGGCTTCACAATTCACAACCCCTCCTCTGGCTTCACAATTCACAACTCTTCAATCCTTTTGTCTGACACCTTCTGTTTTTTCATCTCTGGCCTTTGCCCAACCATCTGCTTGGCAAAAATCCCCTTCACCTGTATTGGCCTATTGCCTGCCAGACTTTGTCCTGCCCCTCCTCTCTTCCAGCTTTCTTCCCCCCCTGCTCCTCAACAATCAGTCTAAAGATGGGTCCCGACCCGAATCATCACCTATCCATGTTCTCCAGAGATGCTGCCTGACCCGCTGAGATAGTCCAGCATAAGTTTATTTTCCTCTTTCACACCCCTTTTCCAGATAAGCTGCCTGGTACTCTTTCTCTTAACTCTACGCCACTGGTCATTCCATTGTTTTACTTTAAATTATTTTTTTTTGCACTGCTTCAGATTGCATTGCAATCTTTGAATCATTTTACAGCTTTGCATTCATCATGGTTTGGATGCATTTTAGATGGCGCACAAGTCAGGCGAGTCTGCGTGCTGGTCCCAGAAGTGGATCTGCAATCACTCATTACAATCGCTCCAGTCTTTTATACCTCTACTCCAGCAGCAGTATTTCCTACTGTAACCATGCAATTCTTAGTCTCCTCTCAGCTTTAATCGGTCTTTATCTTGCAGTAGATTAGTTTAGTTTAATTTTGAGATACAGCGGTCGGAAACAGGCCCTTCAGCCCACCGAGTCCGCGCCGACCAATGATCCCCGTACACTAATACTCTCTGCACTATCCTACACACTAGAGACAATATACAATTATACCAAGCCATTTAGCCTACAAACCTGTACGTCTTTGGAGTGTGGGAGGAAAGTGGAGATCCCGGAGAAAACCCACGTATGCCACGGGTAGAAAGTACAGTTACAATCACCATACAGACAAGCACGCGTAATCAGGATCGAACCCTGGTCTCTGGCGCTGCAAGGCAGCAACTCTACCACTGCGCCACAGTGCAGCCCTGTTATTAAACATTATTCCCTTTATCATGTATCTGTACACTGAAGACGGCTCGATTGCAATCCTATACAGGCTTTCCGCTGACTGGTTAGCACACAAAAAAAGCTTTTCACTGTTCCTCAGTTTAGTAGATAAACTAAACTAAACTAAATTATTGTGCTTATTGCTGTAATTATCACTAAAGTGTGTGTCCTGTTTATGTGCTTGATGCAAACAAGGAATGCCATTGCACCCTGCTGTATGTGACAAGAACTATCCAAGGTCTCGTCATGCTCTCCAGATGAAGCCGCGATTGACTTGCTTTTCATCCAGAGTGCCCAGTATGATCTTCTCTGCATTGTAAATCTCCAGTTTAGATTGGACGAACACTTTGTGGCACGGTGGCGCAGGGGTTGGGTTGTTGCCTTACAGCGCCAGAGTCCCGGGCTCGACCCTGACTATGGGTGCTGCCTGTACGGTGCTTTGTACACTTCCCTCTGACCCTGTGGGTTTCCTCCGAGAGATCCGATTTCTTCCCACGTTCCAAAGATGCGCAGGTTTGTAGGTTAATTGGCTTCTGTAAATTGTCCCCAGTTTGTAGGATAGTGCTAGTGTATGAGTGATTGTGATCGTCATGGACTCGAAGGGGCAAAGGGCCTGTTTCCATGCTGTATCTCTAAATTAAACTAAACTAAACGAAGCTTCCAGCCGCCTGCCACTTTTATTCACCGTCTCACTCCCGCGGTGACCTATCAACCTGAAGCCTCCTGCACTGTTTCAATGAGGCACAAGTCATGCTTGGGGAACAACACTTCATCTTCTGTCCAGGCACGCTGCAACCTTCTGCAATCAATATCTAATTCTCCAACTTCAGGTCACTATCTCCATCTTTCTGTCTTTATCAGAGCTGACCATTCCTGCTTATCATCCATCCGTGACTTTGGCTCAGTGTTCCTTCTTAGTATATTCTGGCCTGCTGGGCACATTCCACAGCCCTGTTATGAGCAACACACTACAGACAAAGGCACTGAAGAGAGACACAAAAAGCTGGAGTAGCTCAGCGGGTCAGGCAGCATCTCCGGAGAAAAGGACTAGGTGAAGTTTCGGGTCGAGACACTTCTTCAGACCAAGAGTCGGGTGAGAGGGAAACTAGAGGTGTAAGAAGATACAAAGAACAAATGAATAAAAGGTATGAAAAGAGCAAATCAAAGCCAGCAGCGATGATCAAGGAGAGGTGGAGCCCACAATGGTCCATTGTTGGTTGGGGAAAAGGAGATACCGAGTGGATACAAACAGCGAAACTAAGCAGGACAACGGTGAAACAGTGACATTAGATAAATCAATATTCATACCGCTGGGTTGTAAGCTGCCTCACTGCCACCTTAACTCATGTGGTTACACCCTATCAGAGATGTTCCCTCCACACCCCCTCCACCTTCCCTGCCACTGAAAGCTAATTTGTTTTTACTTTTTTAGTATAGTTTAGAGATACAGCGCAGAAACAGGCCCTTCGGCCCACCGAGTCCGCGCCAACCAGCGATCCCCGCACATTAACGCTACCCTTCCCCCACTAGGGACAATTTACACTTATACCAAGCCAATTAACCTACAAACCTGTACGTCTTTGGAGTGTGGGCGGAAACTGAAGATCTCGGAGAAAACCCACTGGGTCACGGGGAGAACGTACAAACTCCGTACTGAGACCACCCGTAGTCGGGATCGAACCCGGGACTCCGGCGCCGCACGCGCTGTAAGGCAGCAACTCTAACGCTGTGCCACCGTGCCGCCCGTACTCTTACAAAAGCTCCTGAACCCAAAATGCTGAGAGTTTCTCTTTTCACAGATGCTGCCTGATATGTTGCATCTGTACCACGTATCATTTTTATTTCCGATATACAGCAACTGCAGGTTTTTTTATTATTTTATTCACTGAATTTTGACTTGCCTGTACATTTGGAACATTACATTCATGCTGTTTCTGGGGAATAGCAAACCAACTAATTCCACTCCTCTGCCCTCTCTCCATCCCTCTGCCCAGTTAATCCTTCTCCGAACATTAATTTTCCAGCTCACGTTTGTGTGCTACAATTAAAACTACTTCTCGCAACACCTCTGGTGATGTTTTTCACAACTTAACCAATCATTTGTTTAAGAAGGAACTGCAGTTGCTGGAAAATCGAAGGTAGACAAAAGTGCTGGAGAAACTCAGCGGGTGAGGCAGCATCTATGGAGCGAAGGAAATAGTCAACGTTTCGGGTCGAAAGAACTTCGAAAGGTCGGTGTCTGAAGAAGGGTTTCGACCCGAAACGTTGCCTATTTCCTTCGCTCCATAGATGCTGCCTCACCCGCTGTGTTTCTCCACAATTTTTGTTAACTAATTATTTAATTTTTTTTAGTTTAGTTTAGTTTATTGTCACAGGTACAGCAAAAATATTTTACTTTTTGTTGCGTGCTATCCAGTCAGCGGAAATATACAGGATGACAATCAAACTGTCCACAATGTACAGATACAGGGTAAAGGGAACAATGTTTAGTGCAAGATAAAGTCCTTTATAATATATTCTTTTATCTTTTGTCTTCTGTTTTTTTTTATCCACCTGCGGTCTAAATTTATTTTAGTTTAGAGATGCAGCAAGGAAACAGGCCCCTTGACCCAATGAGCCCACGCCGACCATCGATCACCTGTTCACACAATCTACAGTATGATATCTATGATATCTGACTTTTTCATCCACTCCCTACACACTCGGGGCAATTTTACAGAGGCTAATTAAGCTATAAATCCATACATCCTTTGGGATGAGGGAAGAAAATAGAGCACCCGGAGGAAACCCACGAGATCACAGGGAATGTGTGCAAACTCCACCCAGACAGCACCAGAGGTCAAGATTAAACCTGGGTCATTGGCGTTGTAATGCAGCAGCTCTATCAGCTGTGCCACTGTGCTGCCCTTCCTTCACACCATTGCCTCTACTTCCTTAGAAAGCAAAACAACGCCTCAAGTTCCTTAGAAAGTTTAGGAAGTTTGGCATGTCCCCAACAACTCTCACCAACTTCTACAGATGCGCCATAGAAACCACTTTATCGGAATGCATCACAGCATGGTTTGGGAACAGCTCCATCTAAGAAATTGCAGAGAGTCATGGACGCATCACACAAACCAACCTCCCTTCCATTGACTCCATTTACACCTAAAGGGGCTGCTCCACTTGGGCAACCTAATTAGCGAGTTTAGAAGAGTTTGAAAAAATGACATGTTGAAGACCTCCTTCGACTATGTAGAAGACCTCCTTCGACCTCCTTCGACTATGTTGAAGACTATCCACGACTACCTTCGACTACCTTCGACTACCCTCGATTACCCACGACCAACATGCCGACCTACTACGACCTACTACGACTAAACCTACGAGTAAAAAAAGTATCGATTTTTTCCATGGCGACCTTTTTTTACTCGCGGGCATTTTTTTATATATTGAAAAAAACCGCCGTGACCTAGCTGAGGCCTCGAGTACGCGGAGACCGCTCTTGAGCATGAAGGAGAGTTACAAAGACCTCCTACGACCTCGTGTCGACCATGCTGCGAGTATGAGTCGAGGGCAAACTTGCCAGAACTTGCGGATTAGGTCGCCCAAGTGGGACAGGCCCTTTCCGCTGCCAACAGCAGCGGATTATGCCAACAGCATACTCAAGGATGAGTTGAATCCAACAGCAGCGGATTATGCCAACAGCATATTCAAGGATGAGTCGAATCCCTCTTCTCCCTCTCCCATTGGGCAAAAGGTATAGAAGTGTGAAAACGCACAACTCCAGATTCATGGACAGTTTTTCCCCGGCTGTTATCAGGCAACTGAACCATTCTACCAATAACTAGAGCGCAGTCCTGAACTATTATCTACCTCATTCAAGACCTTTGACCATCTTTGATCAGACTTTACTGGACTTTATCTTGACATTATTCCCTTTATCTTGTATCTGTACACTGTGAATGGATGAATTATAGTCATGTATTGTCTTTCTGCTGACTGGAACAAAAGCTTTTCACTGTACCTCGGTACATGTGACAATAAACTCAACTCAACTCAATTCATGAAATCCTTCATGATTTGAACCAATTTAATAGATCCTCTCTCAACGTCCTTTGTTCTCCGAAGAACAATCGCGACCTCTCTGATCTATCCATATTGCTCAAGTGTATTCTCGAAGCAATGTAGTAATTCTTCTGCAGTCTTCCCATAAAGTTTACATCTTTCCTAAAACAACACACTCGAATGTGGGAACAATAGTCCAGTTGTATCCGAACCAGTGTTTTATAAAGGTTTGCCGTGACTTTGACGCTCTAAACACAGGATTCAATGTGACTTTTTCCTCATGTCCTGCCACTTTCAATGAACCATGTACTTTTACCCCCGAGATCACTCTGTTCTTCCATCCCATTTATAATGTGCCTCTTAGTTTACACTGTCTCTTCACATTCTTCCTACCAGAATGTAACACCTTAAATTTCTCCGTATTAAATTTTATTTGCCACCAATCTGCCCATTCCGCAAGCTTGTCTACATCTCCTTGAAGTTATTTAATATCCTCTTCATATTTCATTATGCTGCTAAATGTTGTGTTATTTGTGGATATGGCACTTTGTAACTCATTGATATACAAAGGAAAGCAGTTTTAAGAAAAACATCTTGATGGGGCGGCATGGTGGCGCAGCGGTAGAGGTGCTGTCTTACAGTGCTTACAGCGCCAGAGACCCGGGTTCGATCCTGACTACGGTGCTTGTCTGTATAGAGGTTGTACGTTCACCCCGCTACCTGCGTGGGTTTTCTCCGAAAACTTTGGTTTCCTCCCACACTCCAAGAACGTACAGGTTTGTAGGTTAATTGGCTTGGTATAAATGTAAAAATTGTCCCTAGTCTTAATGTGCGGGGATCGCTGGTCGGTGCAGACTCGGTGGGCCGAAGGACCTGTTTCCGCGCTGTATCTCTAAACTATTCTAAACTAAACTAAACTCCACTTTATCATTCCCTCCAAATTTTCAAAATAATCCTACAGTATGTTTCTGCTTCCTGTTATTTAGTTAGTGTTTCATTCCTGCTGCTCTCACCCCCTCAATTCCATATGCTTCATTCATGATGACTTCATTGACCCTCTCTGTTAGTTCATCAGAACATTTGTCAAGTTAGCCTGACAAATTTCCCTTTAATAAATTCATGCTGTCTCTAACCAATCCACACTTGTCCAAGCAATTGATAATTCTCTTTGGATTAATGTTAGGAGAAATTTCCCCAACACCAAGTTTAAAGTGACCGGTCCATTAATATGAGGACAATCACTTCATCTGTTTTATCAACATTGCATTTAACATTGCAATTTTCCAGGCTTCAGGGATCACTTTGAATCTACGGGATCTGGCCAGAATCTGTGCAATTCCTAACTTCATGACCCTCAACAAACTAAGATGCATCCCATCGGACCAAAGGAGTTACCCACCTTAGTCTTTCTTGTGCCTTCATTTTAATGATAACATAACAAACGTTGAGCATTTGACGGCACTAGGCCTCTATTCGTTGGAGTTTCGAAAGATGACGGGGAGCTTGTTGAAATTTACCGAATAGTAAAAGGCCTGGATAGAGTGGATGTGGAGAAGATGTTTCCACTAGTGGCAGAGTCTAGGACCAGAGGTCATAGCCTCAGAATTAAAGGACGTTCCTTTAGGAAGGAGATGAGGAGACATTTCTTTAGTCAGAGGGTGGTGAATCTGTGGAATTCATTGCCACAGATGGCTGCGGAAATGAAGTCAATGGATATTTTTAAGGCAGAGATAGATAGATTCTTGATTAGTACAGACGTCAGGGGTTGTGGAGAGAAGGCAGGAGAATGGGGTTAAGAGGGAAAGATAGATCAGCCATGATTGAATGAAGGAGTAGACTTGATGGGCCGAATGGCCTAGTTCTGCTCCTATCACATGAATTTATCAACATGAATCCATCCATCAACTACGTCTTCCTTTGCTAAGACTAGCATCACCTTTTTTGGTCTTATTTCCCAATGTCATTGCTCTTGTCTTAGTTTGTAGAGGACAAACAATAACATTTTCTAATCATTTCATTTTCACATATCTCTCTTTGCTATTACAGTTTAATATGATGTTCCTCTCGCGATGTGTCTTGTATTCAATTTTGCTTTTTCTCATCAATAATCTACTCCTCCATAGTTACTTTCTGAAATGTTTACAATCTTCAGGTTTATGCTCTTGGTAACATTATATTTTCCTTTGAGCTGACACTACCGTAGCTTTTCATTGGCCATGGATTGATCACTTTTCTTGTTGTGATAAGCATTTATTTATAAACTATATTAATTATTTCAATGCCGGGCAATGTTTTTTAAATTACATTAAAGACACAAAGTGTTGGAGTAATTCAACGAGTCAGGCAGCATCACTGGACAATCGACCTATCAGGTAACCTCATTGCTTCAGGTCATCTGTTGCCGCCCCTGATTTGTCCTGATTTTTCTTTTGTTTCCAGTTTTTTTCCCCACTCTCCCTGCTCCAAACAGTCTGAAGAAGAGTCCCGACCCGAAACATTACCCAACCATGTTCTCCTGAGATGCTGCATGGCCTGCTGAGTTTCTCCAGCATTTTGTGTCTATCTTTGGTATAAACCAACATCTGAAGTCCCTTTTTATTACATTATCCTTGAAGAACATGGGTGGGTGACATTTCGGGTCATGACCGTTCTTCAGAATGTTGGAGGCTTTGGAAGGAAGATGACCAGAGGTGATAAGATCGGAAACAGTCTGGGAGATGGTGGCCTGGTATTCATCTGTGGGGTCATGGTCAGTCTGAAGAAGGGTCCCAACCCGAAGCGTCACCTATCCATGTTCTCCAGAGATGCTGCCTGACCGGCTGACTTCCACCAGCTCTTTGTGTCTTTTTTACATTTCATAGAAACATAGAAACATAGAAAATAGGTACAGGCGTAGGCCGTTCTGCCCTTCGAGCCATGCAATATGATCATTGCTGATCATCCAAAATCAGTATCCTGCTCCTGCTTTCTCCCCATATCCCCTAATTCTGTTAGCCCTAAGAGCCATATCTAACTCTCTCTTGAAAACATCCAGTGAATTGGCCTCCTCTGCCTTACGTGGCAGAGAATTCCACAGATTTACAACACTTTCCCAAATCCATCTCCCATCCCGGGAGTTCTGAATTTGCTTTGCTCAGTTTTACAACCTTAAAGTTGGGAACTACCGTTAGTTGCAAATAGTGTTCTGACGTGTCCATTTTGAACCGTCACCTACAGTACACTCCAGGGAGGAAATGAATTATCTTTGATTACGCTCCCCGCATTACTTATCACCTGCACTTTCAGAATTCTTTTTCATGTAAGTAACAGGACAAAGCTATTTCTGTGAAAGGATCCTCTAAATTTAGTGTAATCTCGTGTCAGTGAAATTCTACCTGCGCTGACTCTGAAAAGAGCTGAGTGCTGCTTTACAATGACATCGACATGTCTATGACTCAATGTCAATCCTGTCATGGTATAGTGTGTGGCTTCCTCTCCAACAGTGCAAACACACCAAAGTCAAACTACATATCCGTGTCCAGCAATTCAGTCCTGCATTTTAAAAGCAGTCTGCTTTGTGGCTGGCAAGACGCAGATATGTTTAAGACTGAATGGATTCCGCAAGGACTGAACGGTAACAGATTTCTCTTACCACAGGGGTTGAATGCAGCCGTGATGAATGCGATGAACTCACTTAGTCTCAGCTGACTGCAAGACTTCTCTGCAAAATTAATTAGGTCAACCGCAGCCTATCTTCTTCGGTCCCAGAGCAGAAAACAATCCTCACACATCACCTCCATCTGCACTACCCCTCCCTCAGCTGCACGTTTCCCAGACATCTTTCAGGGGCTAATTCATCGGTTTTATTTATTTATAATTTTCAGGACAAATAAAATATAATTACAAGTTACTCCTTCCTTCAATCGCACTGTCAGAAGTTCACAGAGACAAAATGCTGGAGTAACTCAGCGGGACAGGCAGCATCTCTGGAGAGAAGGAATGGGTGACGTTTCGGGTCGAGACACTTCTGAAGAAACATCACCCTTTCCTTCTCTCCAGAGATGCAGCCTGACCCGCTGAGTTACTCCAGCCTTTTGTGTCTATCCTTGGTTTAAACCAGCATCCGCAGTTCCTTCCGACACAGAAGTTCATAGAGTACCAATTTTTGAATGGTCCAAAGGAAAACAAGTTTAGGGTTTAGAGTTTAGAGTTACAGCGCGGAAACAGGCCTTTCGGCCTACCAGGTCTGCGCCAACCAGCGATTCCCGCACATTAACATTATCTAACACACACTTGGAACAGCATCTCTGGAGAACATGGATAGATAACGTTTCGGATCGGGACCCTTTAAGGGACAGATTGTGAAGGGCAGGAGGGTGGGTGGGGGGGGGGGGGGGTGGATGGGCTTGAAAAGAAAGCTGGAAGAGAGGAGGGCCAGGACAAAGCCTGGCAGGTAACAGGTTGAGAGGGTGTTTTTTTGATAGGCAGATGGTAGACAAAGGCCAGAGATGAAAGTTGCGAATTGTGAAGTTAGAGGAAAGAATGTGAGTGGGAGGGGAGGGGAGGGAGAGAGGAGAAATTGGTGCGAGTTCAGGTGAGGCACAATAATGATTCACTTCTCTGACCAGGTTGTCGTTCACCTGCCCTCAGGTCACTGTCTCTTGCTCTGTATCGGAATGTACTTGTGAAGCATGAAGAGCTTGCCCCGAGGTTAAATTGTGGGGAATGTACAACCTGCTCTGATCTTCAGTGATGTGGAGAGGAAGTAAAAGAGATTGCTCTCATTAGAACAGAGAACATCGAGGGAATATTAACAATGTTCAGATATATATCAGATATATTTTTCCTTTCCATGGCAATTGGTAACGAGAAGAATCAACATAAAATTAGATGCAGGATCAAAGCTGGGGGGGGGGAGGGAGGCGGTGAGAAGGGAGAAAGGTTAGGAGGTGCGGTAACACCAATTTAGAATAGGCTGATCTTGTTCGAATATTAATGATAATAATTCGGAATGCAATGCATGAAATCGTGGTGGAAGTATAATCATTAGCAGCTTTCAAAAGGTTACTGGATATAATTGTTTCAAAAGAGCGAAAAAAATAGTCTGAAGCACAACAAGAAAATAAATTATTTACCGTGGAAGCTTTGATTGTAATCACGGCAGCAAATTTGGAAAAGTTTAGATGGAATTAGTCTGAACAGTCTAACATGTGCGTTTAACAGCAGTGAAGTTGATCACCATTATTTAATTTAATTGTACGTGTCCTGTTCAACATGTAGCTTACTTGTGCAGTCTACGGGAACAAGAAATGGTTACTTTGATGAGACGTGAGCATTAAAGAGAATAAATAGAAGTGTCATATTTGATGAGGCATTAATCATTTTTAAATTGTGCAGGTTATTAGAGAGAAGGAAAATGATCTGTAAACAATTTTGATAATTTGAAAAACCCTGATTATAAACTACGCCACCTGCTTATTAGAAATATCAAGCATAATTATCTACCTCAGACGAAATGTGAAATGCAAGTACGAATAAAGGGAAATCATCTTTTCGAGAGGAGTCTTTCAGCATACAAATAATGATCCATAAATCCATTATTCGGGCAGCATTAAACTAGTTAGAATCAGGCTCATATTATTTAGGTTTTTAAATAAGCATGTAAAACATGACAGATCTAAGGGTGGCACTATTGCGCAGCTGGTAGAGCTGCTGCCTTGCAGCACCGGAGACCCACGTTCAATCCTGACCTCATGTGCAGCCTGTGTGGAGTTTGCACATTCTTCCTGTGACTGCGTGGATTTCCTCCGGGTGCTCCGGTTTCCTCCCACATCCCAAAGACGTGTGGGTTTGCAGGTTAATTGGTCTCTGTTAATTACCCCTACCGTGTAGGGAGAGGATGAGAAAGTGGGATAACATGGAAGCGGCATGAACGAATGATCAATGGTCATCATAGACTTGATGGGCCAAAGGGCCTGTTTCCAAACTGCACTAATTATATGCAGCAGCCCGCGGTTGACCTGGGCTTGCCTGGATCAGGGGCACTCCAATCCACCCAGCACGTGGACCGGAGTTTGGACTCTCTTCTGCACATGGCACCAAAATATGACGATGGGTGCAAGAATTTCAATGTGCGGTCCATACGTGACAATAGAGAACCATTGAACCATTTATTATTTCCATTAGTTTGTAAGTGTGAGATAAATCTTTAAGGGCCTGTCCCACTTGGGCGGCATTTACGCGACATCATTTACGCGTCACGACGCATGACGCGCATGGCGCGTGGTGACGTAGGCTGTGACGTGCGGTAGCGCGCAACGCCCCAGGATTTGGGGATTCTCTAAATCCTCACACGCCACCTGCGTGATGCGCAAATTACGCCTAAGTGGGACAGGCCCTTTAAGGTTGTGTACGTGCCAAATTAGTATTTACACCGTGTATGCCTACAGCCTGGGTCATTTTGGAGTCTGGAGAAAATATTTATATTAATTGACTCACTGGTGTGTTATTTCAATTGTGCCCCCACATGTTTGAGTGTTAATGCTCTCAGTGAAACCAGAGAAGGACAATAAATATTGCCTGAGAAACTCAGCGGGTGAGGCAGCATCTATGGAGAGAAGGAATAGGTGCCTCGCCCGCTGAGTTTCTCCAGCATTTTTGTCTACCTTCTATTTTTCCAGCATCTGCAGTTCTTTCTTAAACATAAATATTGCCTTGTTAGTTAGCCCATGGGCAGAGAATATTAAATCTAAACGCATTAAAGGGACCAACAAATGGGAAACTAAGTTAAGTGATGACTTTTGTTTCTTGCTGGAGGGTCAGTTTCAATGGTGTGCGAATCCCTCGTTTATGACATCATTTTTTATAATTGAATCTAAATGTTCGGTTAGCGCATCACAAGTGTGTACTGGGCAACATTTCAATATAAACCTCCATTTGACTTACAAGAGATGAAAATTAGGATTTATTGTAAATATTGCATTGGACACAGGAAAAGATTGCATTGGACACGTGTTAACAAAAACATCGCCATTGCTTGGCCTATCAATAATGCAACATTTCTTGCTTCAGTGGAATGATTTTTTAATATTAAGTTCTAACCAGTACACAGAATATGGGTGGCACAATGGCACAGTGGTGGTGTTGCTGCCTCACATGCCAGAGAACCGGGTTCGATCCCGAAATCAGGTGTTGTCTATATGGAGTTTGTAAGTTCCCCCTGTGAATCTATGTACGCAATGTACGTAATCTATGTATGCCTCGCCAGCAGCTCGTAGTCCTTTCACCCTTATTGTTATTTATAGTGTGTCTAAATGTATGTTTTAATGTTTCTTAGCATGTCCTTGTACACCGGTCACTGAAAGTTGGCGTGCAGGTACAGCAGGCAGTGAAGAAAGCTAATGGAATGTTGGCCTTCATAACAAGAGGATTTCAGTATAGGAGTAAAGAGGTTCTTCTGCAGTTGTATAGGGCTCTGGTAAGACCAAATCTGGAGTATTGTGTACAATTTTGGTCTCCTAATTTGAGGAAGGACATCCTTGTGATTGAGGCAGTGCAGCGTAGGTTCACGAGATTGATTTGTTTTAAAAAGTTGCCCCTCGGGTTCCTATTAATCTTTCCTCCCTTCACCTTAAGCCTGTGTCCTCTGGTTCTCGATTCCCATGCTCTGGTTAAAAGACTGTGTATTAACCCAATCTATTCCTCTCATGATTTTGTACATCTCTGTGAGATCACCCCTCATCCACCTGTGCTCCAAAGAATAAAGTCCTCGCCTGCTCAACCTCTCCCTATAGATCAAGTCCTCAAGTCCTGGCAACAAAGTCAGTGACTTGTTGCTAAAGCTTACAGCTAATATTGACATTCATGCACAAAGCTTCTTTAGTTTATATTAAACCTTTGGCTCTTCAGAGTCTGAAGAAACCTCTGAATTTTAAGCGCAATGATATTTCCAGCAATCCTTCTAACACTTCAAGTAATGTATTCCAGGGTTACCTGCATGTGTGTTTGTTATTTCAGATTTCACTGAAAATGTTAATCAACTGATAATTATTACGCATCAATTTTCCCCCTTGTAATACTGAAGTGCAACAGTTATTAGCATTTTGAATAGAAAGTTGACAACATTTGCATAAATGGCATTAACTTTCTAGATTATATCACATCTGTCAGACTCATTGCTGTGGTAAATATGTCATTGGAAAGTCATGGCCAATTGATTACTGAGAGTCTCTGTGCCCTTCGGCTCAACTCGCCCACACCGGCCAACGTCCCAGCTACACTAGTCCTACCTGCTTGCGTTTGGTCCATATCACTCCAAACTTGTCCTATCCATGCACCTGTCTTTCGTTCATTTGTTCTATATCTCCCTATATCACTGTCTACATCTCTCGTTTCCCTTTCCCCTGACGCTCAGTCTGAAGAAGGGTCTCGACCCAAAATGTCACCTATTCCTTTTCTCCAGAGACGCTGCCTGACTCTAGCTTTTTGTGCCTATCTTCGGTTTAAATCAGCATCTGCAGTTCCTTCCGACACATAAAACGCAACCCCATGTGATTGGCCTAGAGTTTAGTTGAAGGAAGTGAGGGCGTGGAGAGAGGAGGACACCAATCCATGGAGATTTGGTGGGGAAATGCTGAGATATTGGGAGAGTCTTCATCAAGGTTCAAGATTCAAGATTCAAGATATTCAAGAGAGTTTTTTGTCATGTGTCACAGATAGGACAATGAAATTCTTGCTTTGCTTCAGCACAACAGAATATAGTAGACATAAATAAATACAGAACAGATCAGTGTGACCATATACCAATGAATATATATATATATATACACACATAAATAAGCAGATAAAGTGCAATGGGCTAATAATGTTCAGAGTTTTGTTTGAGTTGAGTTTAATAGCCTGATGGCTGTGGGGAAGGGGCTATTCCTGAACCTGGATGTTGCAGATTTCAGGCTCCTGTACCTTCTACCTGAAGGCAGCGGGGAGATGAGTGAGTGGCCAGGATGGTGTGGATCCTTGATGATGCTGGCCGCCTTTTTGAGGCAGCGACTGCGATAGATCCCCTCGAGATGGTAGGGAGGTCAGAGCTATTTCATCAGGCTATTTCTCAAGCCTAACCCTTCTTTTTCAGCCCATGAGTTTTCTTCATGGAAGACAAAAGCAGATGTCTGTCTAAAGTTTACAGGAGGTATAATTGGACTTGCGTTGGGTATAAGGGACAAATTCTGCGCTGTGTGTTTCTATAATTCTATGATAAAATTATAATTCTATAATTCAATAATTCTATATTCTCTCCAAATACATAATTTCCATTCATTTTGTGCATTAAAGGGATATATTTTTGCTGTAAACTTGGCATTAATTCTTCAAATGTGAATCATTGCTCGCTTATTCCCAGCCTGTTCCCACCAACTGAATCTCTTGCTCCTTGAATCATCACACCAATCTTGTAGCTCTCTACAATTTCAGCTGGCGGCAGATTGAAATAACACTGCAATTTCCGCACCACTTCAGTGAATGAAATATCTTTGGCTTCCCATCAGGCTACCAAATTAGTAATAGTGCAGTATGTCACTGAGCCAATCTCTGCCCACAGAAAAGCCGTATACAACATACAACCATGCACAGAACAAAGCCCATCGAGGCTATATGGGCTTTCAGAGCAATCACATGCCTCCATTAACTTTCCCAATAACCTATTCTCCCCTTATTTGCATCACCCCCTGACCACCCCTCCCCCCCCTCCCCTCCCCTCCCCCACTAGAATTTCTAGCCTACAATTCACTTGCAAACATGGATGATTTTAGAAACATAGAAACTTTGAAAATAGGTGCAGGAATAGGCCATCCGGCCCTTTGAACCAGCACCGCCATTCAATGTGATCATGGCTGAGCATCCAAAATCAGTACCCCATTCCCGCTTTCTCCGCATATCCCTTAATTCCATTAGCCCTAAGAGCTATATCGAACTCTCTCTTGAATACATCCAGTGAATTGGCCGCCACTGCCTCAAAGAAACTTATGCAGTCGCAGGGAGAACATGCAAACTCCACGTAAACAGCCACAGAGAACAGAATTGTACATAGTCATTGAACGCAACCAAAGCTTTTCGCTGTATCTGGGTACACCTGACAATAAACTAAACTCAATTCAACTCAGACTCATTGGAGATCTCGGCTGGACCACACTGTGTATACTAGCTAATCTTTTCACTTCTTCCCCCAAATTTCAAACAGTGAACTATTTAAATTTCACATCCCCGATAAGGTCTCCATCAGTCAAGGAATATCTGGTAATTCAAATACTGCACTACTCCAACATGTTATAACATCATTCACCTTTTAATTTAATTGCTGATACAGCGTGGAAACAGGCTCTTCGGCCCACTAAGTCTGTGCTGTCCAGTTCTATCCTCCACACTGAGGACAATTTTACAGAAGCCAATTAACCTACAAACCTGCACGTCTTTGGAATGTGGGAAGAAACCGGAGCATTCGGAGAAAGCCCACACGGTCATAGGGAGAACATATAAACTCCTTACAGAAAACACCTGTAGTCAGGATCAAACCTGAGTCGCTATAAGGCAGCAACTCTACCGCTGCACCACTGCGTACCGTATCTGCAATATTTACTATATTATCATCAACTTCCAAATTATTATTAAGAATGTTTTAAGAACATTTCCATTTTCTCCATGTATGTAGTGAGGGATTTGCTTCACAATTATAAACTCTTACCCTGCCTGAGTTTGAGCCGCTTTTTTTTGTCCTGCTTCCACCTAAAGAATAATCCCCCTACATTCAAGGCTTCTCTTCCATATACTCTGAATAGTCTGAAGAAGGGCTCGACCTAACACATCACCCATTCCTTCTATCCAGAGATGCTGTCTGTCTCGCTGAGTTACTCCAGCATTTTTGCCTATCTTCCATATACTCAGTTCTCCTGATTGAATTCCTGTGCTTTCTCCTGCTAACAACAGCTCTCTGACCCTAACTGATTACTGCCACCAGTGCTAGACAATAGTTTGTTAAGTTAATGTGCACGACTGAAAGCTCCAATATCCTAGTCAATTTCTCTTCCCTGACTGGGGAACATTTAGGTTCTGTGTTCAATGCCATCAGTCACTAAACCACAGAAGATTCTGTTTGGAGTTTCTTAGTTTAGTTTAGTTTAGTTTAGTTCAGAGATACAGGCCCTTCGGCCCACCGAGTCCGTGCCAACCAGCGATCTCCGCACGCTAACACTATCCTACACAAGCTAGGGACAATTTACAATTTTACCAAGCCAATTAGTCTACAAACCTGTACGTCTTTGGAGTGTGGGAGAAAACCGGAGATCCCTGGGAAAACCCACACAGGTCACGGGGAGAGCGTACAAAGTCCGTACAGACAGCACCCGTAGTCAGGATCGAACCTGGGTCTCTGGCGCTGTAAGGCGGCAACTCTACCGCTGCGCCACCGTGGCACGCTGATTCTTCAAAACATTTTTTTCCCCTCTAATAGTCTCGAGTTGTTTTTTCTAGACTAACCTCATCATCAGTTATAGATCATCAGTTTCCTTCGCTCCATAGATGCTGCTTCACCTGCTGAGTTTCCCCAGCATTTTTGTCTACCTTCGATTTTCCAGCATCTGCATTTCCTTCTTAATCAGTTATAGAGTACTGGGAGGTGGTCTATGAGCCACTGTTGTAGAGTTGCACAGCACATGTCACACACATAATCACAATACGTCATGCACACAGATGATTCATTTAAGTATGGAAAGGACACATACTCATACCCAGTACGGGTGTCAGGGGTTATCGGTATAAGGCAGGGGGATGGGGTTGAGAGGGAAAGATAGATCAGCCATGATTGAATGGTGGAGTAGACTTGATTGGCCGAATGACCTCATTCTGCTCCTATCACTTATGAACTTGTTGATTCAAAAGCAGAACCAATTCTTTGTCCAGATTTTTGTAACATACTTAGCAAACGACTACCTTACACTATTTATAGAGCATGGTGTTTGTGGGAGACAGCACTCAATAGAGACTTCAGCAGCTGCTGCCTCACTGTGCCAGAGATCCAGGTTCGATCCTGACCTCGGATGCTATCTGTGCGGAGTTTGCACGTTCTCTCTGTGACTGTGTGCTCCTGCTCCGGACAACCAGCGTTTTGGGTTGGGAGCTTTCTTCAGACCTCTTTCGCCGATGATTCCAGCATCTGCTGCTTTTCAACCACAGTTGTCAAGCAGACTGGGTAAAGAGTCAACTTTCATTTCCCAACAGAAGGAAGAGATATTGGCCATTGAGTCCATGCTGGGTCACAGAGCGATCCCATCCCCTCAACAATTTCCCCTAATTCCCTATAATGTCCTCATAACCACGTTAAAGATCATCTGTTACCAGCAATGAAAGGTCCTGACACACATTGGTATATCATCTCCTAAAACGCAATTAATTGAGCCAAGGTCCACAGGTATCAGAAATAGATGCATTGTATTGCAAATATATGAGCTTTCAACTCTTCTAATTCTCTCCCTCGTTCAAATAAATTGGCTTTCCAAGAAAAGCTCTTGTCTCCTCTGGACTGGTAGCTCAGGGTCCATCATTCCTTCACAGAGACAAAAAGGTTCTCATTATTTCAGCGCATCATTTTTCAGTCCTCCTTGGAATCTTTGCTCGGAGAACTGTTTGCACTGAGAATAAATCACTCTGAGACGTCTGATTCCCTCAGCAGTCACCTCTTCCCCAGCCTCCCATCAACTCATCGCGTGGATTAAACTACACCAAGAAAGGAAACCTGGAGTCAAATATTATTTAACACAACTAAAAACCTACAAGTGTGAATCCTCTCAGATATTAGTGTAATTAAGTACAACAGCATCGGAGCATTTTCATTAGGCAATGCTTCCTAATATGAGAAGACGTTTGTTTGATCATGCTTTATATATGGGCCCCATATCTGAGGAAGAATGTGCTGGCGTTGGAGAGGGTCCCGAGGAGGTTTATGAAAATTATCCCGGGTTGATTAGGTTAACATATGATGCGCGTTTGACGGCACTGGGCTTGTACCCGCTGGAGTTTAGGACGAGGGGAGGATCTCATTAAAACTCACCGAATAGTGAAAGGCCTGGATAGAGTGGTTGTGGAGAGGATGTTTTCACTTGTGGGAGAGTTTAGGAACAGAGGCCATAGCCTCAGAATAAAAGGGCGTACCTTTACAAAAGAGATGAGGTGGAATTTCTTTACTCAGAGGATGGTGAATCTGGGGAATTCATTGCCACAGACGGCTGTGGAGGTCAATTAGTGAGTATTTTTAAGGTGGATATTGACAGATTCTTGATTAGTTAGGGTGTCAGGGGCTTTGGGGAGAAGGCAGGAGAATGGAGTTGAGAGGGAAAGAGAGATCAACCATGATTGAATGGCGGAGTAGAATTGATGGGCCGAATGGCCCAATACTGCACATGGAACTCATGACCTATGAACTTAATAGTGGCACGAACACTAGAAGGGAGAGAGCGCACGGTGCCTCTTTACTTGGCGGTCAAGGTGGATGAGATGCACGTGGTATTCACTCCTGTGAAGGGCTGGAGTCCTTCAAAGGCCATAGATTGACATAGCTGGCCAGAGCATGAGTTCAGTTTATTGTCACGTATACCGAAGTACAGTGAAGAGCGTTTATCACGTGCTAACCAGGCAGCTGAAAGACAATTCATGATTACAATTAGATATGAGGGTGGCATTTAAAGTTGTGCTAGTGGCATTTACAGTTACGAGAGTGGCATTGAAGAGGCACATGGAAATGAAGAGAATGGATGAATATGCTGGGAGAAGATATTGGTTAACCTGGCATGGGCATTGTGGGCTGAAGGGCCTGTTCTCGTGCTGCACTGTTCTAAGGACACACTGCATCATTGTGACCAACCTCACTGAGGCCCAACACCGATGCTGACCTGATCAGGAGAGAAAAGGACAAATGTGAACATTGCAACTGGAGGGACACCGGCTTGTGGTCAGTGAAGAAGGAAAGTTGATTCTCCAGAGTGAAGGTCTATGTGCCAGTACTGCCACGGAGGACTTAGATGTGGAGTTCAGCAGGGGAGCATGCAGCTAAGGGTTAGCATGAAAGCAGAGGAAAAATGCTTGCCACTTGGCAGCTTGAATGAAAGAGCGAAGTGAAATGATATGCACCCCTCTGCCAGCCCGTGTTGGCATGTGTGCGTTACAGTGGTTGGTGAAGCAGGCAGGCTTCTGAGGAAGCACAGATGGAGACCGTTCAAAGTCTTTGTGTCCCTGTGGAGGCACCGACTGATGCCACCAGAGCTCGGTTCACTGTCACCAGTGCGCAGGTTAGTGTGGAGAGGGAACAGAGGGATGCCAACTGGAACAGATTACACCTCAGCGGGAGCCCATAGCTGCTCAGCATGACCAGAGAGCTGATTCAAGAGAGAACTCAGCAGCCCTCAGGAAGCCAACAGCTCTATCGAAGGGCTTACCTGGGCCGGGGGCCCTCCAGTACTTCCAGCATGTGGACTTTGGACTGTTCGGCATGGAGGGGGTGGGGACGTGAGGGAGGGGGAAGAACAATGAACAATGGAAGGCCTGGCGAGGGGGTGGGGAGAAGGGAGAACAGAGGAAGAGCCGGCGGAGGGCACTTTGTAACTTTGTCAGTGCCCTTTATGTGACCCTCAGGCTATCCTTGATCGGACTTCACTGGCTTTACCTTGCGTTAAACGTGATTCACTTATCATGTATCTGTACAGTGTAAATGGCTCGATTGTGATCATGTGTTGTCTTTCCGCTGACTGGATAGCACGGAACATAAGCGTTTCACTGTACCTCGGTATACATGACAATAAAGTAAACTGAACTGAACTAATGAAGGGGTAAATGGAAAACAGTCTCCTGATATGTGTAGGAAGGAACTGCAGATTTAAACCGAAGATAGACACAAAATGCTGGAGTAACTCAGCGGGACAGGCAGCATCTCTCCAGCGATGCTGCCTGTCCCGCTGAGTTATTCCAGCATTTTGTGTCGATCTACAGCCTCCTGATATTTTGTTTTGCTTTAGTGGGTAGATTTCAGAAACCATAGGTAACTTAATTCAAAGTTAGGGTTGATGCATACTCCAGTGTGCCAATTACAGCCAGCTGCAGATTAAGACACTCCACTGCGAATTAGCTGGAATTATTCAAACAGCTTCAACAAGTGGGAAGGAGACAGTTTATGTATGCTAATGTATTCCAATTAATGCTAATGAATGAGACATTATAAACCAGTATCTGCATAGACTGTAAATGGTAAAGGAAACAGAATCCAGCAATAATCTCACGTAGCCTGTTTATATTTAAGGGTCCGATGCATTATTCACCATGGCATGGCTGTGAAATGCATTGGTCCCCAAGCATCTCTCAGGGGGAATGGGCAATGATAGATTCATCAACATCCAAGTTATGATGAGCTGCAAAGAAATGATAAATGGGAATCTGCTTCAAATGAAGGGAAATGGTAATTAGTTTATTTTAAGTGTAACACTATTCTAAATGGTTCAATATTTAATTGTTAGAGGATTAATTAGTAACCTTATAATTCTTCATTGGAATTTATTATTCTGTGGTGAAATGATAATTAGTGATTCTGCTCCAACTAATGCAACCAATTAAAAATGGTAATTCAATGCTCCCCTTCCCATTCTCTGGAATCAAACTTCACGGATCATTCTAATGGGCCTGTCCCACTTAGGCGACTTTTTAGTCGACTGCAGGAGACTTTGCAGTCGCCACATGGTCGGCACATGTTCGCGGGTGGTTGCCGGGGAGTCGCTTTCATGGTCGTGAGGAGTTCCCACATTTTAGGAACTGGTCGCGGCCTCATTATGGTCGCCGAGAATTTTTCAACATGCCGTGTATCACAGTCGTGTATCTCTGGCTTCTTAAAAGTTGTCTCCATTCCTGCTCCCCCCTCTCCCCCCCCCCTTATAAAGGACTTACCGTACACTGTGCTTCAGCCGTCTTAATTACAGCGGCAACCTTCCTGTTCATCGCGGTGGGTGTCTGTATCACCTTGGGAATTGTTTAGACAGCGCTCCCCCGCTTGCCCTGGCCCCTGCCTTTTTTTTTGTGTTTGTGTGTGTGTGTGTGTGTGTGTGTGTGTGTGTGTGTGTGTGTGTGTGTGTGTGTGTGTGTGTGTGTGTGTGCGTGCTAGCGCGTGCGTGTGCGTGTGCGTGTGCGTGTGTGTGTAAAAATCGCTAAAGTGGGACAGGCCCAAAAGGATGCACATTTCCATTTTCCTGAGGGGGAATTTCTTTAGCCAGGGGGTGGTGAATCTGTGGAATTCATTGCTAGAGATTGGGTGTTTTAAAAGCGAAGAGTGATAGGTTCTTTATGAGTAAGGGTGTTATGGGGAGAAGGCAGGAGAATGGGGTTGAGATGGAAAAATGGATCAGCTATGATCGAATGGCGGAACAGAATTGATGGGCCAAATGGCACAATTGTGCTCCTATGTCTTATGGTCTTATACACAGTAAAATCAAATCAAAACATTGTACCAATCAGCAAAAAATCTATTAATCACTTTTTCACAACTATATACTTTTGTACTCCAACTTTGTTCTTCATATACTCCAGCACATTGTGATTTATGGAGTTCCCTGTGTCTGCATTTTGTCCCCATGGTAAATAGGCAAGGCTTAAGGTGAGATCGCTGACATAAATTAAATGGATTAAATTAAAGATGAGATATTGTATTATACGTCAATTAAATTTGACTGTAGTATAATCATTGAATAACTTAGGCATGTCCTTTGGTTTTATTGACAAGGATTCAATAACTGCATCCAAGCTAGCTCTGGGTGCAGTTTAGTTTAGTTTAGTGATACAACATGGAAACAGGCCCTTCGGCCCACTGAGTCTGCGCCGACCAGCGATCATCTGTACACCAGTTCCATCCTACACAATAGGAACAACTTACAATTATCCTACAAACCTGCACAAACTCCATCCAGACCGCACCCGTAGTCAGGATCGAACAGGGGTCTCTTTCGCTGTAAGGCAGCAACTCTACCACCGCGCCACCGTGCCGCCCCTATAAATTTTGATCAGATATCTGAAAATGATCACAAGACATTAATTTTGTGGTTGAATAAAGGCTGCAACTAATTCAGATTAAGTACAGGGTAATCTCGTGTGAACATGGGACCCAACGGGTCCCACTTATCTAGTATTATATTAAATACTTCTTTATTTCCTCTTCCATCCACATCCAAATTAATCAGGAAGGATTGGGAGTGGCCCTGTTAAATATTTAACTCCACTTGGACAAGTAATGGCCAATGGAAGGATTAGAAACATAAAAAGAAGGTTCAGGAGTAGGCCATTCGGCCCTTCGAGTCAGCACCACCATTCAATATGATCATGGCCGATCATCCAGAATCAGTACCCTGTTCCTACTTTCTCCTCATAATCCCTTGATTCCGTTAGCCCTAAGAGCTATATCTAACTCTCTCTTGAATATATCCAATGAATTGGCCTCCACTGCCTTCTGTAGCAGAGAATTCCACAGATTCACAACTCTCTGGGTGAAGAAGTTTTTCCTCATCTCGGACCTACTTCTCCACCTCATTCAGCAGATTTCTTCTTCATAGAAGGAAATATTACATCCTAGAACCAGCATTCCTCACTCCAAATAGCAAACATTTCAGATTGATCATAAGATTGCGAGTGAACCATGTCTCTGCACGTTGGACAGTTAGACCATAAGATTTATAGTCGATTGAATCACATTGCGACCTGAAATTTAGTGATTTTGGTCGGTCAAAATAGCCCGTGCCTCCTCACAAACCCAGAGTCCTGTAAAGGTTCGATTCTCATCAAAATTACAAACATACAATATAGTCAGTCAAAGTCCATGTCATGAGCATTGGTTGAGCTCTGAAATATCCCCCAATGGCTGCATGTTGGAAGAAATAGAGAGGAAAAATAAACGATATTAAACTAAATACTATCAACTATATTGAAATAAATCTCACACAAAAGGTGGTGGGTGTGTGGAGCGTGCTACAAGAGGAGGTAGTTGAGGCAGCTACTGTTACAACATTTAAAAGACATTTGCAGGTACACGGATAGGAATAGTTCAGAAGGATATGGGCCAAACACAGGTTAGTGGGACTAGTGGAGATGGGGCATCATGGTCAGCATGGGCAAGTTGGGCCAAAGGGCCTCTTTCCGTATTGTAAATCTATATGTCTCTATACATATCTATTTTGGAAATTATCTGCAGGCATACGTAAAAATTCAAATTCAAAGTCAGTTTTCATCTTTAGTTATTTAAAAAATCTCATGAATCAGGACTGAGCTATAGGGAGAGGTTAGGCAGGCTAGGATTCTATTCCTTGGAGCATGAGGGGTAATCTCATAGAGGTGTACAAATCGGGTAGACGCACAGTCTCTTGTTCAGAGTAGGGGAATGGAGAACTAAAGGTATATAGGTTTACGGTGAGGGGGGGGAAGATTTAATAGGAACCTGAGGGGTAACTTTTTCACACAAAGTGTGGTGGGTGTATGGAACGAGCTGCCGGAGGAGGTAGTTGAGGCAGGGACTATCACAATGTTTGAAAACATTTAGACAGGTACGTGGATAAAACAGATTTAGAGGTATATGGGCCAAATGCAGGCAGGTTGGTATATGTGAATGGGATACGTTGGTCAGTATGAGCAAGTTGGGCTGAAGGGCCTGTTTCCACGCTATATGACTCTATGAATCTATGATTGTAAGAAACAAGACAGACTAAATCCAATGTGTAGAAAGTTACTGCTTGGAATCCAGACTACCGTAGAAATGTTTAATTGTTCACTTCGTCTTCATTGCAACAATGGCTGAACTTCAAAGCTGTTCCTTGCTTGTGAAGTACTTTGGAAATTTTCTGTGATAATATGTGAAATAAGTATGTTTATACATTTTTAAATATTTCATATGAGGTCCGTGTTCAATGAAGGTTGAAACGTTTTCCAGCAAATCTCCAAACCTGAAAGTGTCAGGTCTCCACAAGCCTTTAAAGAAAGGATTAATATGAAGATTACATTTGAAGACGGAGCGTGTGTATTAACTTTTAGGTGGATTATCTATTGCTTGGAGAACACTATTCTTCAGAAAATTCCTTCCGACTTCACAATTACTCTTTCAAGTGGAGTGTAAAAATCTGAACATCTTTCTAACCCCTTCTCACAGATTCTGCTTTCAACGCTGAATTTTACATTCATGGATAGACACAAAATGCTAGAGTAACTCAGCGGGCCAGGCAGTATCTTTCTTTACATTCGTGGATCTTGCCAGGTTATGAATTTGATTAGTTTAAGTACACCATCAACATGATAATGTAACATGTATTCCACGGCACATCCTCCGAAGAACTTTGAGAAGTGGGTGTTGCAGTTTGCTTAACAAAACAAGCTCATTACAGTATTGAAGCTGAGAGAACCTTTTTGCTGACCTGGGCGGCCTCATTAAAATGGTACTATAAATAGTCTACCTGAAAAGTAATTACCCTGCAATCTTCTGAGCCAATCAATCCTTACTCCATTTAGTTTTCACATTTTGAAAACCTGAAAACATGGATTACATCATTTCACTAAAACAGTCAAAGCTGTTTAGTTTAGTTTAGTTTAGTTTAGGTTGGGTTGGGTTGGGGTGGGTTGGGGTGGGTTAGGTTGGGTTAGTTTGGGTTAGTTTGGGTTAGTTCAAAGGTCCGTTTATCATCATATGTACCAATTATGGTACAGTGAAACTCGAATTACCAGTTTGAGAGATTTCAGAGATTTCAGAAATTTAGAGAATTCAGCTTAGAGATAACAGCATGGAAACAGTCCCTTCGCTCCATAGAGTCCACACCGACCATTGATCACCCGTTCACGTCAGTTCTATGTCATCCCACCTTCGCATCCACACTAGGGCCAATTTCACAGTCCAATTAACCTACAGACTCACATGTCTTTTGGATGTGGGAGCACCCGGAGGAAGCCCACGCAGTCACAACAGGAACGTGCAAACACCACACAGACTGCACCAGAGGACAGGATCAAACCCGGGTCTCTGGCACTGTGAGGCAGCAGCTCTACCAGCTGATCCCAACATTCACATTTCTCCCCTTCACAGGTTTAAGAAAACATTTAATTTTCAAGGCAAAATTGAAAACAGCGCAAAAGTGAAGGGAGGAATGGGAAGATAGGACAGATGAATGTGTGGCTCAGGAGTTGTTGCAGGGGCACATATTCTGATTTTTTTAGACCAGTGGGGTCTCTTCTGGGGCAGAAGTGACCTGGACAAGAGGGTTGGGTTGCATCTGAAGTGGAGGGGGACCAGTATACTTGCAGGGAGGCTTTGCTAATGCAACTCGGGAGGGTTTAAACTAGAGCGGCAGAGGAGTGGGAACCAGAGCAGTAGATCAGGAATTGGAAAGGGTAATGGGAAGGTAGAGGTCAGGACACATAAGTCTCAAAGGAATAACAGGCAGGGAGAGGTGAAGGAATATGGTGACGTTAATGTGTGTATTTCAATGAAAGGAGTATTGCAGAGAAAGCAGATGAGGTTAGATCCTCGATCAGTGATCGGGAAAATGCTGTTGGGGCCACTGCGGAGGCGTGGTTGCGAGAGGGACCCAACTGGAAGCTCAATGTTACGGGGTTTCGATGGTTCAGACATGATGGAGAGGGAGGCAAAAGAGGTGGGGAAGTGGTGCTACTAATCAGGGAGATTGCCAAGGTGGAACTCAGAAAGGACATACTGGTAGGTTCATCACTGAGGCGAACCTAGGAATAAGAAGGATGCAAGCACTCTAATGGAATTGTACTATAGGACCCCAATACCAAATGGGAGATCGAGAAACAGATATGAAGACAGATTACCGAAAGATACCAAAGCAATGTTTAAGAGAGAACACAGTCTGAAGAACTGTCTCGACGCAAAAGGTCAGCAATTCCTTCTCTCCATAGATGCTGCCTCACCCACTGAGTTTTACTCCAGCATTTTGTGTCTACCATTGATACCAAAGGAACATGGTTATCTTGGTGGGTAACTTTAACTTCCCTGATATTGACTGGGTCTTGGTCAGTGCTAAAGGCTCAGATGGGGCAGAATTTGTGAGGTGTATCAAAGAGGGTTGCTTGAATCAGCATGTTGGATAGTCCAACCCGACAAGGGAAAATACTGGTCCTTGTGTTGGGAAATGGGCCTGGTCAGGTGACTGGTGCTTCACTGGGAGAGTATTTTGGGGATAATGAAGACAAACCATAGCATTATCATCAGCACAGCATTCTTCCCACCCTGCTTCCTGTAAAGACTCTATCCCCTACTCCCAATTCCTACGTCTACGCCGCATCTGCGCCCAGGATGAGGTTTTCCATACTAGATCATCGGAGATGTCCTCATTCTTTAGGAAATGGGGATTCCCCTCTTCCATTATAGATGAGACTCTCACTAGGGTCTCCGCGATATCCCGCAGCTCCGATCTTGCTCCCCCTCCCCCCATTCGCAAAAAGGACAGAGACCCCCTTGTCCTCACCTTCCACCCCATCAGCATATAATCCTCCAACACATCTTCCCATCTCCACCCATTTCTGTTTTCCGCAGAAACCGTTCCCTCCGCAACTCCCTGGTCAACTCGTCCCTTTCCACCCAAACTACCCCCTCCCCAGGTACTTTCCCCTGCAACCGCAGGAGATGCAACACCTGCCCCTTTACCTCCCCCCTCGACTCCATCCAAGGACCCCGACAGTCTTTTCAGGTGAGACAGAGGTTCTCTTGCACCTCCCCCAACCTGATCTACGTTGAGTTTTGCTATTCAATGTGGCGATTAATGTTTTTTTCAAAATATCTTGAATCCATTCAGCAGAGTGAGGGTGGGTGTTCTCTGATTCTACCTCAGTCAGACCATGCCACAGATCGATGCTCTACACCATTTTGATCTTTGGTGTGCAAAATTATGGGAGAAATGCGAGTGTATTTAAAACTTGTTTGTATGTAAACCCAACATACTTGGAAAGAACTGCAGATGCTGGTTTAAATCGAAGGTAGACACAAAATGCTGGAGTAACTCAGCAGGACAGGCAGCATCTCTGGAGAGAAGGAATGGGTGACGTTTCAGGTCGAGACCCTTCTTCAGACTGATGTCAGGGGAGTGGGCGGGACAGAGATAGAATGTAGTCGGAGACAGTAAGACTGGTGGGAGAACTGGAAAGGGGGAGGGGATGGAGAGAGAGGGAAAGCAAGGGCTATTTGAAGTTAGAAAAGTCAATGTTCATACCGCTGGGGTGGAAGATACCCAAGCGAAATATAAGGTGCTGTTCCTAAAAATTTACGCTGGGACTCACTCTGACAATGGAGGATGCCCAGGACAGAAAGGTCAGATTGGGAATGGGAGGGGGAGTTAAAGTACTGAGCCACCGGGAGATCAGGTAGGTTAAGGCAGACTGAGCGGAGGTGTTCAGCGAAACAATCGCCGAGCCTGCGCTTGGTCTCGCCGATGTACAGAAGTTGACATCTGGAACAGCGGATACTGTAGATCATCTATGGAGTGTGTGAGGAAACTGGAGCACCCAGAGAAGGGGGGGGAGATTGCAACCTTCACGTGGTCCACCCTGTTTCGACGAATGCAATCAACCTGGCGTGCATAATCAAATAAGATCAAATAGAACAAGTTGTCCTACAACTTTAGGCTGTGCACGCCATACGCAAGAAGAAGAAGCACCCAGAGTAAACCCACGCGGTCACATGGAGAACGTACAATCTCCGTATAGACAGCATCCCAAGTCAGAATCGAACCATGCCACCCCAAATGATAGCCTTTACTTGTGAACTGTGACTATCACAGCTTCTTGGTAGACACAAAATGATGGAGTAACTCAGCGGGACAGGCTGCATCTCTGGAGAGAAGCAATGGGTGACATTTCGGGTCGAGACCTTTCTTCAGTCTCTTCTTGGCGCTTGGCACCAATTTCTGTTCCATTTAAACAATGTCTGCTATTGCAGCATTTCACCGGGGCTTTGAATCCCCTGCGTTATTTCCCTTTTTTTGATGAACTTTATTCATATTGTATTTATAAAGATTTTTTTTTTTTGTACAACTATGCAGTGAAAAGCAACATGTTGATGTAATCAGTTTGATGTAATCAGTTTGCAAGCTTGCTTGTGCTTGCTAAAGATTCGCCCACATGTCAGATGTCAATTTGGGTCAATACCCACAAGATTGCCATTCAAGCTGTTATCTCAAATACTCCAAATCAATGACTGCTCCAGTTAAAATATGCGGTTTATAGTAATTATCAAACCTTTTCTTCAGTGGTTGAGAAATGGTTATTGATTGGGCTCAGATTTAAAGCTCGTTAAGATTTTCTGAGGAGGCCTTTGTTAGAATTAATAAACTCTATTTTCAATAACCGTCTGTGAGACCACTTTTAGGTAGATTCCATAGAACAATTCACAACTTCCCCATTCATTCTACGACAGGCATTATCTCCTCTTTGTTCATTCTAACAGTAATAAATTGAAATGCTGCTGCTCAGTAATTATGACTTGTTGGATTTCCTCGGTATACTTACTTCACTAATTTTCTGGTGCGGAAATCAATCAGATCATGCTTGGAGAAATGCTCCAGTTCATGTCCCTTGATTGGATTAAAAGTCATTCAATCAGTCGTGTAAAAACCATTGTCCTTACTCCAGCTCTTGAGAGCAAGTCATGGACCAAGGGCTGATTAGTTCACTTTAGTTTAGAGATACAGTGTGGAAACAGGCCCTTTGGCCCACCGAGTTCACACCGACCTGCGACCCCCATGCACTGGTTCTATCCTACACACAAGGAATAATTTACATCAGCCAAATAGCCTACGACCTTGCACATCTTTGGAGTGTGGGAGGAAACCAGAGCACCCAGAGAAAACCCACAGGGTCACAGGGAGAAGGTACAAACTCCGTACAGACAGCACCCGTAGTCACCGTAAAATGATTGGTAAACATCGTGGTCTTGCAAAGTAAGTTCTGGCAGAGGGGTGAAAGTCTCATGACAAGATCTATAAACTATGTTAAAGTTACCACTGTACATCCCCGCCAAGATGCAGCACAGAACGCCACAGGAGATCCTTCTTCCCTGTGGCTATCAAATTGTACAACTCCTCCCCCTTCTGTCATGGGGTCGACCGACTCCCCTCCCTCCCCCCCACCCTCTCCCCCCCAATCTTTGCTCATCCCCCAAGCCTTTCCACTCGTCACTTTAATTTCATGTTTCATGTATTTTGTGTTTTTATGACTGTTGACAGATCAATTTCCCTCCTGGGATAAATAAAATTCTATCGTATCGTATTGTATCGTATCATAGCAATAATCAACAAAATAGTATTGCTTCGTGTAATTCTGTGGAGATGGAAAAATACTATAAATAGCTATGAATAGAATAAAAAGTATCAATCAATATCCTTTTGAAATATCTATTGTTGAAGTATTAGAATCACATGTAAACAACAGGACAGTGTGGCCAGAGAGAGGCCACACAAAATCTGGATGAGCGGCATGGAATAATCTCCACCCTACTATAGTTACCCAACCAGATGCAACTAAATTTAAGGTAGCTCTTTCTTCCCAAAAACCCTTTCTGGCTTAAGTCCTCCCTCCACCACCTCCAGTTTAAATTCCATTTGGAATATTTTGGAGGACCAAGAAACCAAGAACCAAGAACCTCCTATTCCACTTGGGTAGATTACACCACAATGGTATGAATATTGAATTCTCCAATTTTAGGTAACTCACCCACCAACAACAGCCCTTTCCCTTCTCCCGTCTCCCGTCTCCTTCCTCCTACATCCTTTCCTCTGACTTCACATTTCATACCTCTTCTCTCCGTATCTCCGTTAGTCTTCATCCCATCTCTGGTCTTCGCTTACCCAGCTGCCAATCTAAAGCCTGCTCATCTGCATCCACCTAAAACTTGCCAGACTTTGACTTGCCCCCGCCTCTTTTCCAGCTTTCTCCCTCCCACCATATAAATCAATTTGAAGAGCGGTCCTGACCTGAAATATCTCCTATCCATGTTCTCCAAAGATGCTGCCTGACCCGCTAAGTTACTCCGGCAATATGTGTCCATCTTTGAAAACCAGCATCTGCAGTTCACTGTGTCTACATGATAGTATGTTTGTTGATTTAACTCATAGCCTTGCACTGGAAGATACAATTCATCTCCTTCATATTAATGAGCATAGTTAATTGTTCCTAGGTTTTTAATAGGAAAAATGGTTGGATAGTTATGATCGCTTTGGACTTACATGAGGTTATGTGGCTTAGAAAATCATTGGCCTATAGAATCACATGTGAAATCAGTGCTGTGGATGGGATTTCCATGTATAAAGATTCAAGCACTTTAGTGCTGCCAGTCTAGGTCTTTCCCTCTTACTTCATTTTAACTGTGAGTAATTCCAGGAGTTGTGTTGACCCCAGTGGTGTCAGTGGTAAAGTGTTGCGCCATTACCTGGCCCAAGTAACTGAATAGGTTTCGTGATCACACAGGTGCCGATCCAGCAACAAAGTTTAGCTACCATCAAATTTTGTTTTGTTTATTTTAGAGATACAGCGCGGAAACAGGCCTTTCAGCCCACTGAGTCTGCACTGACCAGCGATCCCCGCACACCTACACTATCCTACACACACTCGGGACAATTTACAATTTTACCAAGCCAATTAACCTACAAACCTGTACATCTTTGGAGTGTGGGAGGAAACCGAAGATATTGGAGAAATTCCACGCAGGTCATGGGGAGAACGTACAAACTCCGTACAGACAAGCACACATAATCAGGATCGAACCCAGGCCTCTGGCGCTGTAAGGCAGTAGCTCTACCGCTGTGCCTCCGTGCTGCCCGTGAATTACTGCAGCTGCAAATTGTTGCCCTAACCACACCTTCATCATTCAATTAAGAATTCCTGAAATCAATGCTCCAAACAGTCGTATTGCCCGACACAAATGCAAAACACATACATTATCTGCATTTGTCTCTTTGTGGATTACATGCACATTAAATACCCTAACGCACATCCATCTTTCTTACAGATTCGCATTCGAATCAGATTAATTTATGGCATGAAACTCACAGAGTAAACAGTATATGTGACAATGATAAATACAACAATAAATACAATGATGAATGTAAAACAGCAGAATGGTGCAAAGACTGAAGTGCAATCTGAAGTAGCGTGTAAAAAAACTCAAGGGAAATAATGGAATAACTGAAAGAGATATAATTAAGATTAGGAGTACATGGCAGTGTCTCAATGAAGGAGATATGAAAGAGATGATTAGTTCAGGAGTTGATGGCAGTGGGTAAGAAGTCTGGATGTTGGGGACATTCAAGCTTCTACATTTTTTTCAAGTCAAGTGAGTTTATTGTCATGTGTCCCTGGTAGGACAATGAAATTCTTGCTTTGCTTGAGCACAACAGAACATAGTAGGCATTTACTACAAGGCATTCTATAAATATATACACAATGGTCAATATACTGATAAAGTGAAAATAACAGTATTGGCTAGTAAAGTTCAGTGTTATGTCCGAGCCAGGTTTAATAGCCTGATGGCTGTGGGGAAGTAGCTGTTCCTGAACCTGGTCGTTGCAGTCTTCAGGCTCCTGTACCTTCTACCTGAAGGTAGTAGGGAGATGAGTGTGTGGCCAGGATGGTGTGGGTCCTTGATGATGCTGCCAGCCTTTTTGAGGCAGCGACTGTGGTAGATCCCCTTGATGGAAGGGAGGTCAGAGCCGATGATGGACTGGGCAGTGTTTACTACTTTCTGTATGGTAGAAGAGGGAAAAGGGAATGGCCAAGGAGGCACGCATTCTTGAAGATACTTCCAGCCTCCCTGATGCAATACACCATCAAGATGGAATGGATGGAAATGAATGATGAGCCTGTGATGAAGTGGGCAGTGTTTACCATTCTCTGTAGATTCCCATGGTCAAGAGCAGAGCAGTTCCCATTCTAGTATACAACAGAATACTTTCTGTAGCACATCTGTGGAAGTTTGAGAGAATCCTCAAAGACATGCTGAATCTTCCCAGATGCCTCAGAAATTAAATACAGTGACGCACTTCTTTGATCGTTGCATCAGTGCAAAGGGACCAGGTTTGATTGCTGGTGATATGGGTGCCAAGGAACCTGTAGCTTTTGACCATCTCTTCAGTAGCTCCATTGTTAATGTTCACTTTCCTGCTTCCTTGGGTCTTCAGATCAACAACATCTCCCCATTGTTGTTGATTTGGTCGACAACAGTGGTGTCATTGGTGAACTTAAAAATTAAAGATTCATACTTGGCCATTCAGACACTGGTGAACAAGGTGTAGAGCAGGGACACAAAAATGCTGGAGAAACTCAGCGGGTGCAGCAGCATCTATGGAGCGAAGGAAATAGGCAACGTTTCGGGCCGAAACCCTTCTTCAGACTGATAGGGGGTGGGGAGAAGAAAGGAAAAAAGGAAAAAGGCAGAGGAGGAGCCTGAGGGCTGGGGGGGGGGGGGGGGGGAGACAACCAGAGGGCTGATGAAGGGGAGAGGACAGCAAGGGCTAGCAGAATTGGGAGAATTGTAGAGCAGGGAACTGGGCACTGGGCAAAAACCTGAGGGGCACCATTGTTGAAGGATAGGGTGGTGGAAATGCTATGACAATTCTGAAGAAGGGTCCTAACCTGAAATGGATCTGTCCATTCCCTCCACAGATGCTGCCTGACCTGTTGAGTTCCGCCAGCACTTTGTGTTTTGCTTACGACCAATTCTAACTGACTGGGATTGGCCAGTCACTCTGCAGTTAATTGGCCATTTGATTTTATATCCACTCTTGTTATAAAACGTTAGAAAGTATCAGCACTTTCTCAGGTACCACGTGAAGAATCTGATTCCAATCTACTTCCTACCAGCCACGTTGTCTCCTATTGCTTCAGGTTCACTATAATAGGAAGTATTACATTACCTAATGATTCATTGACAGCTTGGCTATGGTTTCTTTTTAAATGTAGTGCATGCTGACATGGGTATTTTGGTATCAGTTTGCATAGAACCTAGATTGGCTGATATCCTTCATTTTGTTATTTGAAAGGCACCAAAACTTCAATGCACTGTATTCTTTCAACTTTCTCATTTACGGACTGTTCCCAGGGACACATTCGGCGACGGACATCGGGTGCTGCTGGAAGGTCATCAACTTGCTGAAAGACGTTCTTTGGTCTGCCCAGCAGTTAATGTTGCTGACTGGCCCGCTCCAGACTGCAGGAGTACGTGCTGAGGGACGCACTGAAGCTCGGTGCAGCCAACGCAAAGGCTATGTGGGGGAGGACCACAGTCTAGTGTCCTTCCACTGCTGGACATTGAGGGACAGAGTCTGGTGGAGACGCCCCTCAAACAAAGGAAGGGATATCACCCCAGGGGGCCACATGAGTGGCAAGAGTGCCTGGTATAATGTGTAGGAAGGAACTGCAGATGCAGGTTTAAATCGAAGATAGACACAAAAAGCTGGATTAACTCAGCGGGTCAGGCAGCAACTCAGGAGAAAATGAATGATGATGTTTTGAGTCTGAAGAAGGATCTCGACCCGAAACATCACCCATTCCTTTCCTCCAGAGATGCTGCCTGACCCACTAAGTTTTTTGTGTCTATGCCTGGCATAATAATAGTTTTGTGATCACTATCGGATGCAACGCTAATGAATGTATGTAGAGTTTCGGAAAAGTTTGTTTGCACAGTTCTTGCTTTTTAAAAATATTTTATTCTGAATAAAGTTTGTTTTTGGGAAAAAAAAGTATTCTTTCAAGCATTAATTAGTTTGAGATACAGACCTCGAGAGAAAAATGATTTCCGTTGAAATACCATTTACCGTCCGAGAAACCTGTACACTTACAATTTTCTCATTCCTATTATCTCCCTTTTTCTCAGGATTTAACTGGCCGTTGAACGGTGACAGGTGAGTGGATATTTTGTAATCTCTTTTCAATTACACCACAAGTCCTGTTGCAGAGACCTTGTGATAAACCCCCTGCACCATACAAAACACACAGCAAAACCAATAGTCTGTAGAAAATAGCAATCTACAGCATAACCAACAATCCACTAAGCTTTGGGAAAAAGGTCACGAACCATATACAAACTCACATTATCTCCAAATGCACCTAAACACAACTTCAAACTCATGATAGACACAAAATGCTGGAGTAACTCAGCGGGACAGGCAGCATTTCTGGAGAGAACGAATATGTGACATTTCGGGTCGAGTCCTTTCTTCAGATCTGGATATAGTAAAGATGAGGGGCCTGGAAGAAGGAAGTAATTGAGGAGAGGAAGGGAGCGTGAGGTGTCTTGGACATAGGTTGGGAGGGATTGGACAGGGGGGGGGATAGGATGGAGTCAAGGTATGTGGAAATGAATTCAGTGGGACAGGAACAGGCAGAAACAATGGGTTTGCCAGGGCAGTTCTGTTTATGGATTTTGGAGAGAAGGTAAAACCGGGCCGTGCGGGGCTGGGGAACGATAAGGAGGGAGGCTGTGGAAGGCAGTCAGCAAGAAGTGATAAAATCAGAAATGGTCTGTGAGATTATGGCCTGGTGCTCATCTGTGGGGTCATAGTCCAAGGTTAAGTAGGAGGTGATGTCCGATTCATTTTACGGAGACTGGCTTCAGTAAAAAATTGTAATTTTTTTTTAATTGTCCTTAATGTGTAGGATAGTGCTAGTGTGCAGGGATCATTGGTTGGCGCAGACTGGGTGGGCTGAAGGGCCTGTTTCCGGGCTGTATCTGTAAAGTCTAAAGTACTGCAGTGGATTTTTCAATAGAAAATCTGAATATAATCAACAAGACTGCTCAATTAGATTCTTGTAAGAATCTTTCACCTGTTCAATAAGCTAAATCAAGTCAGCTGTAAAGCCCTCTGGCGTTTTTGCTTCTGAAAGGAGTTTGGGGTTGAAATTCCCCTATGACACAGAATCTAATAGGTTTATATTAACCAGATTGCTAAGAATAGGCAGGCGGCACGGTGGCATAGCAGTAGAGTTACTGCCTTACAGCACCAGAGATCCGGGTTCGATCCTGACCACGAGTGCTGTCCGTGCGGAGTTTGTACGTTCTCCCCGTGACTTGCATGGGTTTTCTCCCAGATCTTCGGTTTCCTCCAAAGGCGTACAGATTTGTATGTTAATTGGCTTGGTGTAAATATAAAGTTGTCCCTAGTATGTGCAGGATAGTGTTAGTGAGCGGGGATCACTGGTCGGCTTGGAATCGGTGGGCCGAAGGGCCTGTTTCCGCACTGTATCTCTAAACTAAACTAAAAACTAAATAGAGCCGAGAGGAATTTATAGACAATAGACAATAGACAATAGACAATAGGTGCAGGAGTAGACCATTTGGCCCTTCGAGCCAGCACCGCCATTCAATGTGATCATGGCTGATCATCCCCAATCAGTACCCCGTTCCTGCCTTCACCCCATATCCCCTGACTCCGCTATTTTTAAGAGCCCTATCTAGCTCTCTCTTGAAAGCATCCAGAGAACCTGCCTCCACCGCCCTCTGAGGCAGAGAATTCCACAGACTCACAACTCTCTGTGAGAAAAAGTGTTTCCTCGTCTCCGTTCTAAATGGCTTACTCCTTATTCTTAAACTGTGACCCCTGGTTCTGGACTCCCCCAACATCGGGAACATGTTTCCTGCCTCTAGTGTGTCCAAGCCCTTAACAATCTTATATGTTTCAATGAGATGCCCTCTCATCCTTCTAAACTCCAGAGTGTACAAGCCCAGCTGCTCCATTCTCTCAGCATATGACAGTCCCGCCATCCCGGGAATTTCAACCTCATTGCACCTAAAACTCAAGTGTCAGTCACTGTCTTCGTTCTATGGCTCGGAACAATGTGTTTCAATTGAGAACAAAGCACTACGGTGGCAGAGAATCTCACACTGACGTTATTAATATTTATTACAGGTGATCGGATGTCAATGAACAAGACACAGAGCAACTTTGCAGTTTCTATCTTTCGTGCCCTCCATGAAAGTATTGCAAACTGTACCAAACTTCTCAGTAGCCTTCATCAAAATGTAACATCATAGATAAAAAACATATGGTGCATCTGTCTCCGAATCCTTTGAAACTGTCCATGTTTCGACATAGCTATTCACTTCAAAACTATTTTTTTGCCAAATAAAATTCCTTGAACTAATTCATAAATTACAAAGCATAGGTCAACCTTCTTTCTTCTATTATCTGTTATTTTTCAATAAAAATGTTATTAGATCCCTTCATTTAAAGTTATTACATCTGATGCTGTTTTAATCATTTATTTCCATGCGCCAGCATTTCTTAAATGCCATACGAACACATCAATTAATAGCAGATGGATCCAGTCTTCTTTAAAGAATGAGACTGATAAGTGTTGGCAAGTGTTGCTGAGGCAGGGTGAGGTATAAATGAAGTCAATGAAAGGGAGGTTGGTTTGTGTGACGGTCTGGGCTGCGTCCACAATTCTCTGCAATTTCATGTGGTCTTGGATGGAGCTGTTCCCAAACCATGCTGCGATCTACGAAACCACTAAACTACAAAATCTACGAAACCTTCTCAAAATTACTTCAAACACAGTTACATCCTTCATTAAATTGAGAACAATCTGCACACATTGTTCTTGATATGATTACACCAATACTCTATGTTTAAATTCCTATTTTTGAATTCAAGAGCAGAGTGTTTAATTTACATATGTACTGAAAAGGGACCAATGGAATTCTTACCTCCAGCAGCACACCAGGTCTGTAAACACGGCATGCATAGGTAACACAATAATCTAAAGTTCACTAAATGTAAAATATCCCAGTATTACTGGAAAGAGAGTCAACAACTTCAAGCTCCTGGGCGTGCATATCTCTGAAGACCCGTCCCTGGCCCAGCACATTAATGCAATCATGAACAAAGCCCATCATTGCCTCTACTTTCTTGTACGATTGGGGAGATTCGGAGAAAAGCCGTAAGACGCTAGTGCAACCATAACAGTTTGTAGTTCAAAGTTTAGTTGGTGTTTGTAGTGCTCAAGAGCACATCTATTTTTTACTATGTTGAGACTATGATCCAATATTGTTATGATGATTACGACTGCACACGATACCAATTAAGATTTTAAGAATGTTCCAAACAGCACTAAAGTCCCAATGAAACACATCCAACTAGTATCCTTTTACAGCAACTGGAAAAAGCTGACAGGCTCCAAAATAGCTGACAGAGGCCAGAGCAGGCGCCTTCTAAACAAGTCTGGAAAGAAGCGTGTAACAATAGAACAAGCAATTATTCTAAAGATGCCAAGGTCCTGGGATTAAGTGTATGTATAATCCAGTCTTTTGCTTCCATTAAAATAATCGAGGATACGCCGGTGTGATTCATGAAGAGTCATGAGTTGGGCAGTAGAGTTGCTGCCTCACAGCGCCAGAGACCCGGGTTCGATCCTGACTAAGGGTGCTGTCTGAACGGAGTTTGTACATTCCCCCTGTGACCACAAGGTTTTTCTCCGGGTGCTCCGGTTTCCTCCCACATTCCAAAGACGTGCAGGTTTGTAGGTTAATTTTCTTTGGTAAAAGTATAAATTGTCCCTAGTGTGTAAAATAGCGTTAGTGTACGGGGGGATCACTGGTCATTGCGGAATCGGTGGGTCGAAGGGCCTGTTTCCGTGCTGTATCTCTAAAGTCTAAAAAGCCTAAGGAAAGAGGGAAGAGACAGATGATGTTTCAGGTCGGGACCCTTCTTCAGACTGATGCAGAGTTAGTAAAAGGTCAGCTCCAATAAAGCAAAAAGGAGAAATACAACCAGAAAAAAATACGTAACGTCAGCAATCTCACGGTAGTGTTAAATCTGCCCCATTAATTTACTTTAGATAACAAAATGTAAATTATAACCTATCACCATGAGTCCCTTTGCTAACTGTAGACCTCTTACCAGGGCCGGTAGGTGAAATGACTAATGTACAGTGTTAGTAGAAACAAGCGAACTGCAGACACTGGTTTATACCATAGAGAGATACAAAGTGCTGGAGTAAATCAGCAAGTCGGACAATATCTCTGGCCTGAAACTTACCCGACCTGAAACAGCGGAGATACTGCCTGACCCGCTGAGTGACTCCAGCACTAGATGTCTATCAATGTGTAGTGACTCTGTAGGTGAGTGCAGGATCTGGGGGGAGACAATTACAATGTGGGCAGATTTAAATGGATTTAGTGTTGATAGGTGTTTAATAGGCCATGTAGATTTGATGGGCTGAAGGGCTTGTTTCCATGTGGTGAGATTCTATGCCATCCATGACTTATGACAAAATTGCACGCAGAATTGAACTACTTACATTCAAAACATTTATTTAAAATTGATCTTTTGATATTCAGTTATTTATGTTAAGTGAAGTCCGATCAAAGGAAGGATGCAACTGCTGATATTACTCCTCCTTTATTAGTCTAGTTTAGCGATACAGTGTGGAAACAGGCCCTTCAGCCCAACGAGATCACGCCAACCAGCAATCACCCCTAAACGAGTTCTATCCTACAAACACTAGGTACAATTTACAGAAGGTAATTAACCTATAAACCTGGCATGTGGGAGGAAAGCGGTCAAGGGGAGAACGTACAAACTCCGTACAGACAGCACCCATAGTTGGGATCGTAACCGGGTCTCTGATGCTGTAAGGCAGCAACTCTATGGATGTGCCACTGTGGTACTCTATTACTGTAACATTAGTGTACGCTTCTGTTTTGCTTTGTGAATGGTGATAACTCATACAGCTTAGTGGATCCAAATAAACACCCACGTTGATGAACAGCTTTTGGCAGCCGTTGTCTGTACTTCTGAGTATTCCCAGAATACCGTTTCATTCTGTTTTATTAGCCTTTTCTTTGGATTCTCCTGGGATCTAAGAATTAAACATGTTAATTCTGATTTGGCAATAGTTCACTTTGTTTACTGGTCTCAGCTTCTGGTGGCCAGAGGTTTGGTGAAGGAGCATTATAGTTTAGTTTAGTTCAGAGTTACAGCACGAAAACAGGCCCCTCAGCCCACCGAGTCCGCACTGACCAACGATCTCCACTCGCCAACACTGTCCTACACACTAGGGACAATTTTACATTTATACATTTACTAAACCAAGTGCGACCCATTGGGCACCGTTCCCACAACACAATATTCCACCACTCACCCGTTCCCCCAATGCAATATTCCACCACTCACCCATAGCCCCCAAATGCGCAGGTGCGGCTCATTTCTCCTCATCCCCCAAAACTCCCTTCCCCTCCTCTTCACCCTCCCTCTTCTCTCCCCTCTCCTCCTCCACTTCTCCACTCCCTCCCTCACCTCTCCCTCCCACAGCTTTCTCCACCCTCGGTCACTGCCTACCCTCAGTCACTCCTTCCCTCCTTCCCTCCATAACCCCTCTCCCCTCCCTACCCCCCTTCATGTCATTGTGAGCAAAGATCCTATAGCAAGCAAGATAGTCCACTCGACGAAAAAGACGTAGTACGGTCATGGGCAGATTCATGGGTAATTTTCGGGCCCATATCCGTAACCGGCTTCCGTCCCCACACCAAAGATCCCATAGCAAAGATACTAGTGCGGAGACGGAAGCCGGTTACGGAAATATCCTCGTAAAAATCTAAGTTGTTTGGTAAAAGTCTTCTCCTCATTTTCAGAATTATAATTTATTAACACAAACTGTCCCCCCGCAACGTTGATTACACTGCAAGAGGGATAACCAAAGTCGGGTCGGGTTACTGAAATGGATGAAAAAAAGGCCCACGTTCCGCTCCGTTGCATACTACACGTCAGTCCATTGCATTTAGCAGGAGTGCTCTATCTTGCTCCGCTATAGGATCTTTGATTGTGAGGTGGAAGCTGCTCTTTTGTTTATTATGTAAATTAGATCCCATTGTGATGTCATTGTGAGGTGGAGAGCTGCTGTCGGGCAGTTTATGTAAATTAAATCCCATTGTGATGTCATATCAGCTAACTGCCACTGCAACTTCATGTGATTTTTCTCAAACTGGAATTTGTAAACTTTAAAATGTGAATAGAAACATAGAAACATAGAAAATAGGTGCAGGAGTAGGCCATTCGGCCCTTCGAGCCTGCACCGCCATTCAATATGATCATGGCTGTTCATCCAACTCAGTATCCTGTACCTGCTTTCTCTCCATACCCCCTGATCCCTTTAGCCACAAGGGCCACATCTAACTCCCTCTTAAATATAGCCAATGAACTGGCCTCAACTACCTTCTGTGGCAGAGAATTCCACAGATTCACCACTCTCTGTGTAAAAAATGTTTTTCTCATCTCAGTCCTAAAAGATTTCCCCTTTAACCTTAAACTGTGACCCCTTGTTCTGGACTTCCCCAACATCGGAACAATCTTCCTGCATCTAGCCTGTTCAACCCCTTAAGAATTTTGTAAGTTTCTATAAGATCCCCCCTCAATCTTCTAAATTCTAGTGAGTACAAGCCGAGTCTATCCAGTCTTTCTTCATATGAAAGTCCTGACATCCCAGGAATCAGTCTGGTGAACCTTCTCTATACTCCCTCTATGGCAAGAATGTCCTTCCTCAGATTAGGAGACCAAAACTGTACGCAATATTCCAGGTGTGGTCTCACCAAGACCCTGTACAACTGCAGTAGAACCTCCCTGCTCCTATACTCAAATCCTTTTGCTATGAATGCTAACATAGCAATAACTTGTAAAATGTACCATCAATCTGAACGAAACATGATACAACACACCACAGGACAATGTTGAGTAAGGTGGTCCATAAATTGTAGCGCTATCGTACACTGTTTTGGCATAATTCAAGGCATGATTCGCAGACAGAGAGACACGCAGACTCACAAACAAATAAGATGAGAGTTTTAGTAATATACTACACCAAGTGGGACCCGTTGGGCGCCGTTCCCCAAATGCAAAATTCCACCACTCATTTGTTCCCCCAACGCAACCCATTTCCACCACTCACCCGTTCCCCCAATGCAAACCGTTCCCCCAATACAATATTCCACCACTCACCCATAGCCCCCAACTGTGCAGGCACGGCTCATTTGCCCTCATCCCTCAACACTCCCTACCCCTCCTCTTCACCTTCCCTCTTCTCTTTCCTCTCCCCTATCACTGCTCCCCCACTCCCCTATCGCACTCCCCCACTATGCTGCCCTTTGCTGATATCTTTTTCAAATCAGCTCAAAAGTAATTGACTGATAGCTTGAAAGATAGCTTGAAACAGGCCCTTCAGCCCACCCAGTCCATGCTGACCATTGATCACCAATTCTATGTTATCCCACTTTTGCATCCACTCCCTACACGTCAGGAGCAATTTACAGAGACCAATTAACCTGCAAACCCACACATCATTGGGATGTGGGAGGAAGCCAGATTTTCATTATACCCTTTCTTTTTATTACTTATTTTTTTCTCTTTGATTTCAGTGGCAGAGAACAAAAGATCCTTATTCAAAAAGGTGAAGATGATTTAGACGAACAAATCATCTTAATTTATAAAAGCTTTTTATGGGTAATTTTTTTGCAATGAAATGGAATCTCAGTTCTGGAGCTGGATATTAAATCTCCATGAAATCAATGTGAAATTGATCTGCAGCTGGAACCCACTTCTTCGTATTAATTATGTGCCTCTGGGCAATTTGATATAAATGGGTTTCTGTTAAATATTTGTCAATGAAACTCGGCTCAATATCACAAATGTTACTGACACAAAGGCTTTAAAGAAGTAAAAAGAAATTGCTTCTCCCAGCCATCGAAAGAATCAGCAGTTTAAGGAGAGTTTAGTTCCTGGGCGTGCACATCTTTGAGTTAGAGCTTAGGTTTGGGTTTAATTTATTGTCACGTGTACTGAGGTAAAGTGCAAAGCTTTTGTCGCATGCGATCCAGTCAGCGTAAAGACAACACATGATTACAATTGGCCCATCCACAGTGTACAGATACACAAAGGGTGTAAGATTTCACACAAAGGGTTGTGGGTGTATGCAACGAGCTGGCAGAGGAGGCAATTGAGGCAAGGGCCTGTCCCACGATGGCGACCTAATTTGCGAGTTTAGAAGAGTTTGCGCTCGCCACAAGCACGCAGCATAGTCGACACGTGGTCGTAGGAGGTCACTGTAACTCTCCTTCATGCTCGAGAGAGAAGTTCCCGCATACTCGCGGCCTCAGTTTGGTCGAGGAAAAATTTTCAACATGCTGAAAAATTTTCCGCGAGTAAAAATAGGTCGGCATGGTTTTTTTGAACTCGTAGTGCAGTGGTGGTGGGGTCGCCATGTAGTTACAGGTAGTTGAGGTAACCGTAGGCAATCTCATTTGCTGACTGGGCATTTTAATTGGTTCATTGGGGAAAAAAACGTAAGCATGAGTTTTCAGAACCAAGGAAAACCGACCGGTAATGTTAAATGCCCGTTAAACTTTATTAAAAGTTGTCTGGCTACTTAAAAGTGTATCCATTCCTTCTTCCCCTCTGCTCTCCCCTTCTCTCCCCTTCTCTCCCCTGCTCCCCCTTTCTCCCCCCTTCTCCCCTCTTCTCTCCCCTTCTCTCCCCTTCTCTCCCCTGCTCCCCCTTTCCCCCCTTCTCCCCTCTTCTCTCCCCTTCTCTCCCCTTCTCTCCCCTGCTCCCCCTTTCTCCCCCCTTTCTCCCCCCTTCTCCCCGCATCTCTCCCCTTCTTCCCCCCCCCCCCCACCTCTTTTAAAGGACTTACCGTACACTGTGCCAGCCGTCTTTTACCTTCCTGTTCACCTTGGCTTTGCACCGTGTGAATTTCAGACAGCACTCACCCGCTTTCCCTGGCCCCCGCCTTTGCGATGTGTTTGTGTGTGTGTGTGTGTGTGTGTGTGTGTGTGTGTGTGTGTGTGCTGACGGTCAATTCAGCTCGTGGTTTAATCGCTGACGGTCGATCCAGCTCGCGATTTCATTGCTGACGGTCGATCCAGCTCGCGTTTTTTCAGGCGAGTGCCCCCAAGCTTGAAGGTCGAAGACAGTTGCTGAAAAGTCGTGTAAGTGGGACAGGCCTTGCAGGGACTATCTCGCTGTTTAAGAAACAGATAGACAGGTACATGGATTGGATAGGTTTGGAGGAACATTGGCCAAACGCAGGCAGGTGGGACAAATGTAGCTGGGACATGTTGGCCGGTGTGGGCAGTGGGCCAAAGGGCCTGTTTTCACGCTGTATGACTCTATGACTGGGAATAATGCAAATAATGTTTCGTGCAAGATTAAGTCCAGTAAAGTTCAATCAAATATAGTCCCAGGGTCACCAGTGAGGTAGATAGTAGCTCATGACTGCTCTGTCGATGTTGGTAGAATGGTTGATAACAGCTGGGAAGAAACTGTCCATGAATCAGGAGGTGTGCGTTTTTACTCTTCTGTGCCTCTTGCCTGATGGGAGAGAGTAGAAGAGGGAGTGCTTGGGGTGAGACACTTCCTTCTGATGATGATCTGTCCTGGGCCCAGCACATTGATACAATTAGAAAGAAAGCTCACCAATACCTCTACTTCCTCAGAGGTTTGAGGAGATTCAGCATGTCAATGGTTCTCTATTATCACTTATACTGAGGTACAGTGAAATTCTTTCTTTGTATACAGTTCAGTCAGGGCCGTCTTAATGCATGGGCACGCTGGGCCCACGAGCATAGGGGCCCCACGCTAATCTATGTATTGTAGAATGTTATTGTAGAACATGAAAACGAAGAAGAACATTGCAAGTGCATGACGGCATATTTGATTCGGCATTAAAAAAAACTGGACGTGTAGCGGCCCCAGTGCACTGCTTTGCCCGGGGGCCTATAATGCTGTTAAGACGGCCCTGAGTTCAGTAAATTATCACCATACATTAGCACATCCCAGATTAAGTACGTGTATAGAAATATCCCACTGAGACTGCATGTAAGAATCACCAGGATTGGCACCATTTTCACAGTCCAAGCCATACGATACAAAAGTAGACAAAAATGCTGGAGAGACTCAGGGGGTGAGGCAGCATCTATGACAAAAATGCTGGAGAAAACTTTTGTTTATCCCAGGAGGGAAATTGATCTGCCAACATAAAATACATGAAACATGAAATTGAAGTGATGAGTGGAATGGTTTGGGGATGTGCAAAGATTGGGGAGTGGGGGCAGGGGAGTCAGTCTCAGTCTACCCCATGACAGAGGGTGAGGAGTTGTACAATTTGATAGCCATAGGGAAGAAGGATCTCCTGTGGCGGTCTGTACTGCATCTTGGAGGAACCAGTCTGATGCAAAAGGCCCGTTGTCCTGGCTGCAGGGACACCAGCTGTCACCTCCATCCAGATTGTCCAGCGCACCATCGTCCCTCTCCTCGCCCGGCCACCTTCGGCCTTTGTGCCCCGGGGACGCCTCCCGCAGCTGACCTTGAGGGCGCAGAAGATAAGACGGCAAATCCTCTCACCGGCCCTTTGATCTTGCGTCCGCTGTCGCCGAGTCCCTCCACGCTCCGGCCCTCGGCGGCTTCCCCCTTCGGGTTCCACGGTGGGCGAACCAGGCCCGCTGCTGGGGAATAGTCACAGCCTGATGGTCGTATGAAAACTCAATGAAACTTCTACCATTGACCGGCGGAGAGCATACTGACTGATTGCATCAGATCAGAAACTCAAACGCTCTCGAATGAAGGAAGCTGCGGAAAGTTGAGTACGAGTCGAGTTTAATTTATTGTCACATGTACCAAGGTACAGTGAAAAGCTTCTGTCGCTTGCTATCCAGGCAGCAGAAAGACAATACATGATTACAGGGAATAACGTGAATAACATTAAGTGCAGGTTAAAGTCCAGTAAAGTCCAAACATAGATAGTCCGAAGGTCCACAAAAATGCTGGAGAAACTCAGCGGGTGCAGCAGCATCTATGGAGCGAAGGAAATAGGTAACGTTTCGGGCCGAAACCCTTCTTCAGACTGATAGGGGGTGGGGAGAAGAAAGGAAAAAAGGAAAAAGGCAGAGGAGGAGCCCGAGGGCTAGGGGAGGGGAGGAGACAGCCAGATGGCTGATGAAGGGGAGGGGACAGCAAGGGCTAGCAGAATTGGGAGAATTCAATGTTCAGGCCACCAGGATGTAGACTGCCCAAGCGGAATATGAGGTGCATTTCCTCCAATTTCCTCCAATAGATAGTCCGAAGGTCTCCAACGAGGTAGATATCAAGACTGCTCTCTAGTTGTTGGTAGGATGGTTCAGTTGCCTGATACCAACATGTGGTGACCATGGCCTGATCTATCAAGTGTACTGACCTTCCCACCATCAAAGGGATATACAAGAAGTGCTGCCTCGGGAAGGCACCGTGCACATGTCATCAAAGGCCCACATCACCCCAGCCACGCTCTTTGCAGGAAGAAGGTGCAAAAGCCTGATCATTGTGTAGGAAAGAATTGCAGATATTTGTTTAAACCGAAGATAGACACAAAAAGCCGGAGCAACTCCGCGAGGCAGTTAGCATCCCTGGAGAAAAGGAATGGGTGACGTTTTGGGTCGAGACCCTTCTTCAGTCCCTGTTGCCTGACCATTGTTCCATCCAGGTTCAAGAGAAACTTCTCATCAACCATCAGGTGTTGAAGCACCTGCTCAACCCTAATCCTCAGCACTGAACCACTGCAGACTTTCACTAGTGTGGTTGATCTATTTTGTATTTTGTACTATCACGGTCCAGTTAACTTAAAATAACTGTTAATTTATTGCACATTTAATTCTGTTATTGTATTCTGTAAAGCTGCAGCAAGTAAGAATTTCATTGTTCCAATTCCTATCTGGTGCATAAGAAAATAATCACTTTCACTTGAAATGTTAAATAGAACATCTAGAATATGTTTTCATGCACCAGATCAGACTTAGACTTTAGTTTTTAGAGATACAGTGCGGAAACAGGCCCTATAGCCCACCGAGTCCGTAGCAACCAGCGATCACCCTGTACACTGACATTATCCTGCACACCAGGAACAATGTTACAACTTACCGAACCCAATTAACTTATAAACCTGTATCTCTTTGGAGTGTGGGATCACAAACCCACGCGGTCATGGGGAGAACGTACAAACTCCATGAAGACAGAACCCATAGTCAGGATCGAACCCGAATCACTGGTACTGTAAGGTAGCAACTCTACCGCTGCGCCATCGTGCCGCTTTAATCCTTTTTAAGTTGTTTATTTCACATTTACATAGCAGTTGTAGAGTTGGTGGAGATGAGTAACATGTGCCTTTAAGGGCAAGCTATCTATCGCTGTGAAGAAGAAAGGAATAGAAAGATAGGAGAAGATGAAGTGAAGTTAGAAGAGAAAGAGTAGTCTCGTGCTGAACATAAATACCAACATAGAGACGACAGACTCGATGGCCTTTCTCTGTGAGATAAGTTGTATGAATTTATGGTGTACAATTCAAACTAAAATCTCCTACTGTTGCCAATTCCTTTGACTTTTCATATTTATCAACAAAATCCAGTGGAATATCCACGAAATAATCTGTTCCTGAGCGAATGTTGGTTTAAACCCACAGTTCTAATAATAGATTCATACGGACAGTGATGGGCTGCTTTTGATATTAAAAGAAAGACAACAAAAAGATGTTGATTATATTCAGATTTTCTATTGACAAATCCACTACCGTACTTTAGACTTTACAGATACAGTGCGGAAACAGGCCCTTCGGCCCACCCAATCTGCGCCGACCAATGATCCCTGCACACTAGCACTATCCTACACACTAAGGACAATTTACAATTTTTTACTGAAGCCAGTCTAACTTGTACATCTTTGGAGTGTGTGAGGAGACTGGAGCACCCAGAGAAAACCCATGCGGTCACATGGAGAACGTACAAACTCCGTACAGACAGCACCCCAAGTCAGAATCGAACCATGACACCCCAAATGATAGCCTGTACTTGTGAACTGTGACTATAGTGAGATCTCCACCTTCTTGGTAGACACAAAATGTTGGAGTAACTCAGCAGGACAGGCAGCATCTCTGGAGAGAAGGAATGGCCGACTTTTCGGGTTGAGACCCTTCCTCATATATTATAAGCACAGATTCTACACATCCTTATTGAAGCTGACAATTGAAACTGTTAATTAAAAATAGCCAAATGCTTCTAACAATGATACACCACCAAGGATTTGGTAAGCGCTGATCTATTTTCTGCCTGTACAGCTCTAAGTGTCTTGTATTAAGATTGATGGAATGATGTGTGACATCAGTTGGATTAGGGTTACAATGGTGTTAATGTTTCAGCACCTTTCCTGATGTTCACAGCTGTGCAGTGAAAGACTCCTGCATATATTATACCAATCAAGTCCCACTGTGTCCCATAAGCAACACATTTGTGAAATTTGTTGCTTATGCAAAATTCTCCAGTCCCCTATTTAACCAAACCCCTCCGTGAGGTCGCAGTGTTTGTAAATAGAGGGCAAAAAGAATTTCAAAACATATTTATCACTCTACCTTAACTTAGAATAATCGATAACTTTTTGTCGATTTATTCCTGCTATTATATCCTGTAAAGCTGCAGCAAGTAAGAATTTAATTGTTCCAATTCCATTCTGCTGCATAAGACAAATAATCACTCTTCACTTGAAATGCTAAATAGGACACTCTTGAATAGGCTTTTATGCACCAGATCATTAGACTTTAGACTTTAGAGATACAGCGCGGAAACTGGCTCTTCGGCCCATCGAGTCCGTGCCAACCAGTACACTAGCACTATCCTACACACCAGGGACAATTTTACAACTTAACAAAGCCAATCAATTTACAAACCTGTACATCTACGGAGTGCAGGAGTAAACCAGAGCACCCGGACAAAACCCACAAAAACCATGTCATTCAGCCCACCAGGTCCGATCCCTGCGCACTAGCACTATCCTGCACACACTAGGGACAACCTACAATTTTACCAAAGTCAATTAACCTACAAACCTGTACACCTTTATAGTGTGGGAAGAAACCGGAGATCCTGGAGAAAACCCACGCAGGTCACAGGGAGGACGTACAAACGCCATACAGACAGCACCCATGGTTAGGATTGAACTTGAGTCTCTGGTGCTGTAAGGCAGCAACTCTGCCGCTGCGACATAGTGCCGCCCCTCCGGTTTCAACTTTATTAAGGAGAATTTTTCTTTCACTCAAGGGGACAGTGAATTTTGAAATTCGCAAACTTGGAGGGCTATGGAGACTAAATCACTGATTGCATTAGAATTTACGAGGATGTTGCCAGGACCTGAGGGCCTGAGCTATAAGGAGAGGTTGGCAAGGGCTAGGGCTTTATTCCTTGCAGTGCAGGAGGGTGAGGGGTGGTATTATTCATAGAGGTGTATAAAAGCATGGGGAATCAATAGGGTGAATGCACAGAGTCCTTTTATTCGGGTTAAGGTAATCAAGAACCAGGAGCCTAGGTTTGTGAGGGGGACAAGATTTAATAGGAACCCGAGGGGCAATTCTTTTACACAGGGGGTGGTGGGTATATGGAATGAGCTGCCAGAGGATGTTGTTGAGGCAGGTACTGTAACAACGTTTAAAAGGCATTTGAATAGGTACATGGATAGGAACATTTAAGAGGGATGTGGACCAAAGGTGGGCAGGTGCAACTAGTGTAGACAGAGCTTCTTGATCAGCATGGGAAAGTTGGGCCGAAGGGCCTGTTTCTCTGCTGTGTGACTCCATGAACCAGTGATCCACAGGTTTCTGGATATTAAAGACATCAGCGATATATGGGGTTTGGTGCTGGAAAATAGTGTGTGAGCTGGAATTTGCCATGATCAGTTGAATGATGGAACAGCCCTGAGGGGCCAAAAGGCCTAGTCTTGCTCCTATTTGTTATGTAAGAGAATCACTAAACATGATGGGCATGATTTTGGTTTTCAAAATTGGTTTTGCTCAAAGCTGGTAGTCAGTGGCATTCTTGGTTTATAAAACTTCATCATAAACCTCGACTACACAGTTGCAGATTTCGACCTTGAACAGTTCCCTCTCTCAAACCGTTTTATGCAGGCCTACTCACACTAATTTCTTCCTGTGAACCTTAATCAGATGGAGCTGATGTTCAAAACAGAGTGCCTTTAGCAGCGTGGCATCTGCATCCAATTACATTTGCCTACCAGCCTTCAGATTTTGAAAGGAGTTTGTGTTGCCACTGAAAGCATAATGATTCAATGCTTTATGTTAATGTTCGTTTAGTTTAGAGATACAGCATGGAAACAGGCCCTTCAGCCCACCGAGCACGCCAACCAGCAATCACCCGTGTACTAGTTCTATCCTACATACTAGAGCCAATTCACAGAAACCAATTAACCTACAAACCTGCATTTCTTTGGAATGTGGGAGGGAACCGGAGCACCCGGAGAAAATCCATACGGTCACAGGGAGAACGTTCAAACTCCGTACAGACAGCACCCTTAGTCAGGTTCGAACCCGGGCCTGGTTCTGGCTCAAAATTTAGAAATACTTAATAATTAGATAGATAGATAGATAGATAGATAGAATCTTTATTTGCCACACGACCAGGGTTGGTGGTATTTGGGTTCGGTACATGATGGTACACTGCTTTAGTCACATTAACACTAATAACAACACAGATCATAATAATAAAGTGCATCCATACCACATCACAAATCACAAATCTCACCAACAATACATGGTGCAAAAGAACAGCAAAGACCATAGACAAGACACTGTATACATCAAAAGTCCTTAGTATTGTCTGTTATTGGAGGGAATTAAGTGTTCTTATTGCTGAGGGGAAGAAACTGTTTTTAAAGCGTGTGGATTTTGTAGCAAGTGACCTAAGGCGCCTCCCTGAAGGGAGAGACTGGAAAAGGTGGTTTGCTGGATGGGAGGGGTCCGAGATGATCTTTATTGCCCTTTTTGAGCTACGTTGGAGGTAAATGGTATGGATTGAGGGGAGGGGAGAGTTGATGATCCTAGAGGCCTTGGAGACAATGCGCTGTATTCTGTGTAGTGAGTGACTGTCAGTGTTTCCGTACCAGACTGTGATTGAGGAAGTGATGATGCTTTCAATGATGGATTGATAGAAAAGGACCAGGAGGTGTTTGTGGACTCTGAACTTTTTGAGCTGTCTGAGGAAGTCTAGACGTTGTTGTCCTTTCTTGATGATGTGGTCTGCATTCAATGGGAACGTTCAATGGGACTTCTTTGTCACATGAACTTATTTCACCTACAGTGAATTTTTTTTTGTATATAGTTCAGTAACAATCTTACTATACATTGGGCACAATGATACTTAAGTAGATGAGTGTAAGGAAAGCAGATCACACTGAGACAGTACACAAGAGTCGCCACGTTTCAGGCACCATCCGATACTCTTCAAGTTCAGAGTTGTTACAAATGTCAGCGTTTTAATTTGGCCATAAAGGCCCGTTGTCCTGGCGGCGGCACTGGGTTGAAGTTGCTGGGGTCAGCCTGAACAAGCGATGTTGTCAATGCCCTCCTCTGCTCTTCTGTCTGGACGCAGACTGCGTCTGATCCACCCGCAAGGCCACTTGGAGCAGCACCTGATCTAATCGAGCCCCAGGCTGCTGCAGGGCCTCCAGTGCCCCACTCCACCGACATGTAGGAAGAGCAGCCAATACAGAGATATACTGACCAGAACATATGTGTATGTGGGGATGTTGATAGAGAGATGTATTTATATTCCTTGCTATTGCCCCTGACCCAATCATGCACAGCGGGGAATCTTTGTAAATGGAGTGGTGTCCGAGCACAAATGATAGGTGTATTTGTAGTTTGTGTAATGCTAGCATGAACCAACATCTGGTTCTGTGGTGTGGTTGACCGGATAAGCACAGTGATGCAGCGGGTAGAGCTGCTACCTCAGAGAGCCAGAGACCCGGGTTTGCTCCTGGTCTCTGGTGCAATCTGTGTGGAGTTTGCACGTACCCCCTGTGACCACATTGGTTTCCTCTGGGTGCTCCGGTTTCAAGGACGTGCGGGTTTGTAGGTTAATTGGCCTCTCAAAATTGTTCCCAGTGTGCAGGGATTGGATGCAAGACTGGGATAACATAGAACTAGTGTAAACGGGTGATCGATGGTCGGTGGGCCGAATGGCCTTCCATGCTGTTTATCTAAATTGAATTAGACCAAATGGTAGAGCAGAGTGGACAGGCATTATAGAAATAGATCTTCCCCCAATCCCACATGGAATTCCAAATATGTTTCTAAACACTTGTATTTTAGATCAACTTTGATAATCTCCCATGTTTCACTTTAATATCAATCAGCTGTTGATAAAACGGTTCCAAAACCATTAACCTCTATTGCGCTAACAGTGAAGCCATCTTTATGAGAGTCATATATTATACCGAGAATTCAGACTGCATTTCGATTTTACCTTAGGGTACAAATTATAACTGAAAACAGAGTTTCCAACACAATCTAAACTCACTGATAAGATCACTGCCTTATAATTATTTTTGAGAGTACATTACTCTTGATATAGTCGACAGTGCAGTTTGTTTCCCAGTAACATCCTCCCCAAAACAAAATCACGGCATGTTAATACACCAAGTGCAGGAAGCTGGCATCAGCCCTTGGGTCCAGGATCATCAGCTAATTTACTATTCATTGGGGTCACCGAATCACTATGTGATTGATTTCAAACTCATCCTGTTGATTTGACCAATAGGCTTTCGACTCAGTTAGGAATATACAATCTCTGGGGCATTTGGCATGTCGCTAATGTGCGATGGAGAGGTGGAGACAAGAGAAGACTTTTAGGTTAAATGTTAAAGTAGGAAACGACTCCTCAAAAGCTAAACGCGAAACATACAGCGTGGAACTAGGCCCTTCAGCCCAACTTGCCCACACCGACCAACATGTCCTATCTATACTAGTCCCACTTGCCTGTGTTTTGCCCATATCACTCTATTCCTGTCCTATCCATGTACCTGTCTAATTGCATCTTAAACGTTGATTGCTTCTTAAAGAAAGTCATGAAGGTGTAAGATTGGAAATTAACTCAGTTATGGGGAGGGAACAGGAGAGATGCTGAGAGGTCAACATGATACAGGGGTGGCAAAGTGGCACCGCTGTAGAGTTGCTGCCTTGCAGCGCCAGAGACCCGGGTTTGATCCTCACTACAGATGTTGAATTTGTACGTTCTCACTGTGACCGCGTGGGTTTTCTCCGGGTGCTCCGGTTTCTCCCACACTCCAAAGACATACAGGTTTGTAGGTTAATTGGCTTCTGTAAATTGAAAATTGTCCCTCGTATGTAGGGTAGTACTTGTGTATGGGGTGATTGCTAGTTGGCTCGGATATGGTGGGCTGAAGGGCCTGTTTTCGCACTGTATCTCTAAAGTCTAAAATCTAAAGATAGTGACATTTAAGAGACTTTTGGATAGGTACACAGATATGCCATGAATGGAGAGATATGGATTATGTGTGCAATAGTTGATTGAGTTAATGGTTGGATTAGATACGTGTTTGTCTTGGCATCGTTTGGCACCGACATTGTGGGCCGAAGGGCCTGTTCCTGTGCTGTACTGTTCTATTTTCCATGTTCTAGGCCAGGTTATCTGGAAGAATTACGTTCCCAGCTGAAATGAATGTTAAGACCTGATTAGTAATTTGGGTCTGTTACACCCATGGGCAGGTACGGAGGGAGACTTGGAGAGGAGTACCTCCCGAAAACTAGTTCTTTCCTACACACTGGGGACAATTTACAGAAGCCAATATACCTACATACCTGTACATCTTTGGAGTGTGGGAGGAAACCGGAGCAACCAGAGAAAGCCCACATGGTCACAGGGAAAATGTACAAACTCCGTACAGACAGCACCCGTAGTCAGGATCAAACCCGGGTCTCTGGCGTTGTGAGGCAGCAACTCTACCACGGTGCCACTGTGCCACCTCTTTGCTGAAATTTGGTCATGTTGTTCATCATTAGACCAAGGAGATGATGGAACTGAAGCTATGGTTCTGGGGAAATACAAATTGAGCATAAGTGAGCAGGTTATTGGTGAGTACGTGCCACTTGATTGCACTGTTTAACAATACTTTAGAAACATAGAAAATAGGTGCAGGAATAGGCCATTCAGCCCTTCAAGCCAGTACCCATTCAATATGATCATGGCTGATCATCCACAATCAGTAGCCCCGGTCCTGCTTTCTCCTCATATCCTTTCCGTCACTTTAATGGACAGATGGGACAATAATCAGCTGGACCGGGTTTTCCCTGTCCCATGGGAACAGGCTGTACATGGACAATGTAGGCAGTATGTACACTACTGCCCAGGCATTGTATCACTCACTATCCAGTTCTGGTGTCCTGCCAGGCAAGAAAAATGTAAAGGGTCTGAAAAAGGATCTCGAGCCAAAACGTCACCCATTCCCTCTCTCCGGAGATGCTGCCCAACCCGCTGAGTTACTCTAGCATTTTGTGTTTATCTTCAAGGCAAAACTGCCCGTTCCTTGTGCTGTTATTCAGCAAAAAAACATGCTGTTCTTCCTTTTAATAAAAGTGTGTACAAGTATCTGTAGCTGTGGGTGCCCTGCTAATGTAAGACTGCAACATTTTGCCCAGTTGGAATTACTTCAAGGCAATAGAATATTTTTATTGCTATTTCTGAAACTGTAATAAATCCAGGACATCATGTTTCTACCCAGCAGTTTTGAACATCCTTCTTCACTCAGCTCCTGTGAAATCAGTTGTATCTGTAGAAAATGGGTTTTGGTATTGTGAACCTCTGGGCTATGCACATATCTCTTTATTAGTTTATCCCACCTGGATCGTGGCTGCTCACGAATAAAGCCTCACACAGCCCATTATTATCACAGAATTAACCCGCAGCCATTTTCAAACCATCTTCTCTTAATTTAGCAACAACACGGATTCAACAGCTAGAGTATTTTTTTTGTTCTGAAGATCGACACAAAATGCTGGAGTAACTCGGCGGCTCAGGCAGCATCTCTGGAGAGAAGGAATATTTATGTTCGGAACCCCTCTTCAGTCTGAAAGATAGAGAAGGCCAGAACAAAACAAGTTAGGGTGGGATTAAGGATATATGTGGAGTGAACGCACACAAAAAAATGACGAGAAGACACAAAGTGCTGGAGTAACGGCACAGTGGCGCAGTGGTAGAGCTGCTGCCTTACAGAGCCAGAGTTTGTACGTTCTCCCGGTGACCAGCGTGGGTTTTCTCCAAGATATTCGGTTTCCTCACACACTCCAAAGACAAACAGGTTTGTAGGTTAATTGGCTTGGTATAAAAATGTAAATTGTCCCTTGTGTGTGTAGGATAGAGCTAGTGTATGGGGATTGCTGGTTAGTGCGGACTCGGTGGGCCAATCGGCCTGTATCTCTAAACTAAAACAAGTTCGAATATTTTTGTTCTGTTGTTTATTACCAGAGCTCTAACACATGTTCATTAGTTCATAGAAGCAGAATTAGGCCATTCTGCCCATCAAGGCTACTCCGCCATTCAATCATGGCTGATCTATCTTTCCCTCTCAACCCCAATGTTCTGCCTTCTCATTACCCCTGACACCCTTAATAATCAAGAATCTGCCAATCTCTGCCTTAAAGATATCCATTGACTTGACCTCCACAGCCGTCTGTGGCAATGAATTCCACAGATTCACCACTCTCTGACTTAAGAAATTCCTCATCTCCTTTTTACAGGTACTTCCTTTAATCCTGAGGCTACGGCCTCTGATCCTAGTCTCTCCCACCAGTGGAAAAATCCTCTCCGCATTCACTCTATCCAGGCATTCCACTGTGTTAAATGCAGACACGCAGACACAAGAAACTGCGGATGCTGGTTAGCAAACCATGACACAAAGTGCTGAAGTAACTCCAGTCTACAATACAATACAATACAATACAATACAATACCATTTATTGTCATTTGAACCTCAAATGAGGTTCAAAGGAAATTTGGTTTCTGCAGTCATACAAACAAGTAAAAAGAACACAATTTACACAAACATCCATCACAGCGAATCTCCTCCTCGCTGTGATGGAAGGCAAAGTCTTATCTCTCCCCTGCACTCCCCATTCTCCTCCCGATGTCAGAGTCAGAGCCCCCGGCGGGCGATGGAAAATAAGTCCCGCGGCCACTAAAGCCGCGCCGGGCGATGCAAGGCCGCTCTCCGGGTCTTGATGTTGGAGCCCCCGGTAGCGCTAGCAAGTCCCGCGGCCATTAAAGCCGCGCCGGGCGATGTTAGACCCAGCTCCAGGTCATCTTCAACCCCGCAACTCGGGCGGGAGAAGTTGCCGTTGCGGAAGCCCCGAAAAGCGGTCTCCCACCAGGGACCCGCGAGCTCCCGATGTTACCGTCCACCAGACCTGCGGCTGGAGCCTCCGAATCTCCAGAGTCGGGTCACAGCCTCGCGTCACCGCAGCTCTCCACGCTCCGAACTCGGCCAGCTCCACGATGGTGAGTAGTCCGCAGGCTCCGCGACTGGAGCCCCAGGTCGTTCCGGTTGGAGGCCGCTCCACGGTGCTAGGCCCCAACGACAACGGAGACCCGACAGAGAAAGGTCGGGTCCTCCATACAGGGAAGAGATTTTTTTAAGTTTCCCCCTCCCCCCCCCCCGTCCCCCACCCATACACAGTTAAAAACAATATTTAAAAAACACAAACAACTACATTTAACTCAGTCTGAAGTCTGAAGAAGGGTCCCGACCTGAAACGTCACCTATCCATGTTCTTCAGAGATGCTGCCTGACCCCCTGAGTTATTCCAGCACTTTGTGTCTTTTTTTACATACAGACATGTTGAGAGTCAATTGTTTAGGGTTTACGATGATTCGGACTTGCACCGTGACAATGAGCATCTGGAGAAGGTTATTAATGAAATGTTTTGGTGCTTGTCATGGTACGTTAATGTACAGATCGACAGTGTTCTCAAAGAGCTGGACAAGGATCCATGAAACTTCTTAATTGGCACTATAGAATCTGCATGCACCACCACCCCAAAGTTTGCCCATAGAGTCATAGAGTCATACAGTATGGAAATAGGCCCTTTGGCCGAACTTGCCCACACTGGCCAACATGTCCCAGCTATGCTAATCCCACCTGCCCACATTTGGTCCCTCCAAACCTGTCCTATCCACGTACCTGTCTAACTGCTTCTTGAACGTTGACAAAGTCCCAGCCTCAACTACCTCCTGTGGCAGCTTGTTCCATACACCCACCACCCTTTGTGTGAAAAAGTTACCCTTCAGATTCCTATTAAATCTTGTCTCCTTCACCTTAAACCTATGTCCTGTGGTCCTCGATTCACCTACTCTGGGCAAGAGATTCTGTGCAACATCCTTCCGTGCTCCAAGAAATAGAGTCCCAGCCTACTCAACCTCTTCCTATAGCTCACACACTCTAGTCCTGGCTACATCCTCGTAAATCTTCTCTGTACACTTTCCAGCTTGACAACATTACTTTAAAGCTGTGCCCTCTGGTTTTTGACATTTCCACCCTGGGAGAAAGGATCAGACTATCTACTCCATCCATTCTTCTCAGCATTTTTTGAGCTTCCATCAGGTTTCACCTCGGCCTCTAACGTTCCAGAGAAACCAATCCAAGATTATCCCAACCTCTCCTTATAGCTAATTACCTCTAATCCAGGCAGCATTCTGCTAAACCTCCTGTGCACACTCTCCAAAGCCTCCAAAGACCCAGTCTGAAGAAGGGTCATGACCTGAAACGTCGCCCATTCCTTCTCTCCAGAGATGTTGCCTGTCCCGCTGAGTTTCTCCAGCATTTTATGTTGACGTCCAAAGCCTCCACATCCTTCCCGTAAAGGGACGACCAGAACTGCACACAATACTCCAAGTACAGCTGAACTAAAGCTGCAACATGTCCTCCTGACTCTAATACTCAATAAACACACTATTAGATTATGTTCTGCACTGTCAATAAACCATTATCACCGTTATGCCGCGTCCCAGTCTTGTTGTGATGACACTGCAACCTTAATCCAATGGATTTGGGAAAAAAAGAACGTATTTGATTTAGTTTTAGTTTCTTTTATTTTAAAGATACAGCATGGAAACAGGCCCTTCGGCCCACCGAGTCCATTCTGACCAGCGATCCCCATACACTAGCACTATCCTGCATACACTAGGGACAACTTACATTTATACCAAGCGAATTAACCTATAATCCTGCACATCTTTGGAGTGTGGGAGGATACCGAAGATGTCTGCGAAAACCCACGCAGGTCACGGGGAGAACGTACAAACTCCGTACAGACAGCACCCGTAGTCAGGATCGAACCCGGGTCTCTGGTGCTATAAGGCAAATTTGTCTGCTGGATTTCTTTAATGATGCATCTGGCAGAGTAGATGAAGGGGAATCAATGTCAGCTGAAGTAGTGTCCCAACCCTGCGCTCTGGCCAGCTACTGGTGTTAAAAGTGCCAGAAAACAGATCTCAGAGGCAGCTCTCAGTGGAGCACATGCTTTTCCTGGAAGTGAAAGCGTTGGCCAGTATTTCTCATTTCAGTCGAGGACTCTGACAGCATGATCAATTTACCAAGTGGAAAGAAAGCAAAGGAGACAGTTGCTAGAATTGAAGGTTTTACCAAGTAGTTGCAGGCCATCAGCATAATTGTCCAACCGTCAGGTTAAGTTGCAGCTGCCAGTGTGTGCAGCAGCTCTGACCATCTCCACGTGTATTTGTCAGTCCTTGCACTGCACCATGTCTTCTACACTCAAGCTAATTAGTTTAGTTCAGTTTAGTTTAAAGATGCAGCATGGAGGCAGGCGCTTCGGCCCAGCGAGTCCATGCCAACCATCTATCGTCCGTTAGCGTTTGGTCTATGTTATCCCACTTTCTCATCCGCTCCCTACACATCAAGGGTTGTTTTTAAAAACAGGCGAATAAAGGTCATAAGTTATATGATGAGAATTAGGCCATTTGGCCCATCAAGTCTACTCCGCCATTCAATCACGGATGATCTATCTCTCCTTCTCGACCCCATTCTCCTGCTTTACCCCCGTAACCTTTGACACCCGTGTTATTCAGCCTACATGTCCCCACGTCTTTGGGATGTGGGAGGAATCCGGAACACCCGGGGAAAACTCACACAGTCACAGGGAGAACTTGCAAACTTCCACACAGAATAGCACCAGAGGTCAGGATTGAACCCGGGTCTCCAGAGCTGCGAGGCAGCCAGCTCTACCAGCTGCACTACTTTAAGTGAAGACAGACACAAAAAACTGGAGTAACTCAGCGGGGCAGGCAGCATCTCTGGAGAAAAGGAATAAGTGATGTTTTGGATCGAGACCCTTCTTCAGACAGTGACACTCTGTGCCTTTACCAAACTGCGATAAAACGCAAGTATCATTGTTACTTTTTTGCATATTTTCCTTTCATTCATTTGTTCTATCTCTCGATATCACTGTCTATATCTTTCGTTTCCCTTTCCCCTGACTCTCAGTCTGAAGAAGGGTCTTGACCCGAAACGTCACCTGTTCCTTCTATCCAGAGATGCTGCCTGACCCGCTGAGTTACTCCAGCCTTTTGTGTCTATCTTCGGTGTAAACCAGCATCTGCAGTTCCTTGCGACTACTCGAAGTGAATCTGTATATTTAAAAGCCTGACAAGTTTTCACTCTATCATCTCAACTCGTCCCACTCAACCAACTAACAGGCTCAAATCTCCCTCAGTGTGAACAATGTAATCACAATCCTAGTTTCTGCGGCAGCTGAAACTCCCTGGGACTGTCTGACTTACTTTTACTGCATAATGCTTCATCTCGAATGTCCCTCTAAAGGTAACTGAATCACATTCCACTGAAAATGATCAGCGCCATATCACAATTGTTCCAGCCTTCACCTGCCAGCCTGACAATGGCATTGAAAAAATCGCTGTGGAATTTGAAGTGACCTTATAGCAGCATCTCCTGTCACCGAGCTGAGACACTTCACTTGTTAGAGGTACCTGGGCATGACCAGTACAAACCCATCATAAAAGTGCCTGTCAGATTCTGGCACCAGGCAGACATAAGTAATTCCACATCCTTTATTTTTAAATTGAAAACGTCTAAAAAAAAAATTCACTGGGGTGACTGCAATTAACAGTGGCTATAAAAAAAAGCATTACTGGTTTTAAAAGACCATGAAGAGGCAAAGAATCAGAAAGTCTGAAGAAGGGTCTTGACCCGAAACGTTGCCTTTTTCCTTCGCTCCATAGATGCTGCCTCAACCGCTGAGTTTCTCCAGCATTTTTGTTTACCTTCGATTTTCCAGCATCTGCAGTTCCTTCTTAAACAAGAATCAGAAAGGATAGTTTAGTTTAGAGATACAGACATCATGAACACAGGCCCTTCGGCCCACCGAGTCCTCGACGACCAATGATCACCTGTACACTAGCACTATCCTACACACTAGCAACAATTTACAGAAGCCAATTAACGTACAAACCTGTACATCATTAGAGTGTGGGAGGAAACCGGAGCACCCAGGAGAAAACCCACGCGATCACGAGGAGAACGTACAAACTCCATAGATACAGCACCCGTAGTCAGGATGAAACCCACCTTAAGGCCAGATAAGTTTAAATTAGAAAGATACCTTTTAATTCTCCCAGGTGCTGTCAAGAGATTTAACTTGTTAAATGAAACCATAAGATGTAGGAGCCGAACTAGGCCATTTGTCCCACCGAGTCTTCTCTGCCATCTGATCTATCTTTCCCTCTCAACCCCATTCTCCTGCCTTCTTCCTGTAAATAAGATCACATGGTAGAAAATAAGATAAAATGCCACTGTGCTGCCCCCTGTGACCATAATTAACCATTAACCAAGGAACTGCAGATGCTGGTTTACAAAAGAAGACACAAAGTGCTGGTGTAACTCAGCAGCTCATGCTTGGCTGATGCTGCCTGACCCGTTGAGTTACTCCAGCACTAGTGTGTCTTCTAATCATTTTTTGGTTTGTGCACTCACTCCACAGAGATACTTATTCTCAATGTGAATAATAATCAGATTCTGATGAGCCAAAGGTTGGTAACTGTAAACAATTGTGCAGCGGTAGAGTTGCTGCCTTACAGCTCCAGACACCCGGGTTCAATCCTGACTACTGGAGCTGTCTGTACAGAGTTTATACGTTCTCCCCGTAACCTGCATGGGTTTTCTCCGGGATCTCCAGTTTCCTCCCACATTCCAAAGATGTACAGGTTTGTAGGCTACCTGGCTTACTATAATTGTAAATTGTCCTTAGTGTGCGTAAGATAGTGTTATAGTGCAGTCTACGGTGATTCTGGCTGCGGCGGAGACTTTAAATCTCGACAGCCGGCCTGCGGCCTACAACAACTTAAAGCCGCGGTCTCCGGTGAGGAAGTGCCGATCCTGGACTGACTCTGGACTCTTGTCCTGTCCACGGAGGGGAAATGGAGGAGGATTGGCCAAATTTTTGTGCATTCCACCACAGTGTTGAATGCTGTGGTGGATGTTTGTGTCACATTTTTTTATTGTGGTTGTGTGTTCTTATTATTGTATCGCTGCTGACAACCCAAAAATTCCACCAGCTTGGCTGTGTGGTCATTAAAATATTATACTATACTATACTATCACTGGTCGGCGTGGACCCGGTGGGCCGAAGGGCCTGTTTCCGTACAATATCTCTAAACTAAACTAATCAGAATATATAGTCCTCATATCCTTTAAACAATCACAGACACAATAACTAACTCTAATAAACTGTAGCCTTGATACACAAACAAAAAATGGCTACTGTCGTTGCATCTTGCCTGGGAGGTTCAGATTGTTTGGATCATAGTACGTGATTTAACTTTGAAAATCACAAGGTTTGGGCTAAGAAACTGTACTATATATTAACATTACCAAAATGTCAGAGTAAGTGGTTTAGCTAACCCCGGTGGAAATTCTTCATGTAGACCTTTTCAGATTCTCCAGTGTATGTTAGCAGAAAGCACCATCAAAGCTAAAAGATCAAATGGCACAGGAAACAATTACATCCAATTAAAAATTAAAAAGGACTGTGGTAAAAGTGGATGAGACCACTATGTGAAAGTGAATAGGATTATAGTTTAGAGATACAGTGTAGAAACACTTCGGCCAACCAAGTCCGCACCGACCAACAATCGCCCGGTACACCAGCACTGCCCGATACTCTCGGGACAATTCACTGAAGCCAATTAACCTTCAAACCTGCACGTCTTTGGAATGCGGGAGGAAACCGGAGCACCCTGAGAAAACCTACACGATCACAGGGTGAACGTGCAAACTCCATACAGACAGCACCCGTAGTCAGGATCAAACCCGGTCTCTGGCGCTGTAAGGCAGCAACCATGGTGCCACTGTGCCAACAAAGAGAGACATATAAATGGATTGTGTTGGAAGGAACTGCAGATGCTGGTTTACACCAAAGATAGACACAAAATGCTGGAGTAACTCAGCGGGACAGGCAGCATCTCTGGAGAGAAGGAATGGGTAACTTTTCGGGTTGAGACACTTCTTCAGACAGAGCATCAGGGAGAGGGAAACTAGTGATATGGAAGGGTGCAAAGAGCATGTAATGTGTGAAAAGGACAGATCAAAGCAGACGATGATCAAGGAAATATATAATGGTTCATTGTTGGCTGAGGGGATGGTGACAATGAGGCTTACAACCAGTGTGTTAAGGGCCTGTCCCACTTGGGCGTCATTTGCGCGTCATTTACGCGACATAATTTACGCGTCACGATGCACGACGCGCGCGTCGCGACATGTACGTGATGCACACATGGTGGGCATTAGGCGCGCATGGTGCGCATTACGCGTGCATGCTGCGTGGTGACGCAGGCAGTGATGCGCAGTCGCGCACAGCCCCCCAAGATTTTGGGATGTACAAAATCTTCGCGCGCCATCTGCGTGACGCGCAAATGATGCCCAAGTGGGACAGGCCCTTAAGTTTGTAACAATTAGAAAACAAGAAGTCAGATTCTATTGTTTCAGATTGCATTGAAAACAGCAGAAGTAATTTCTTCTTCCAATAACAATGGCCTGTTTCCTTTTTGCATATCTTTCATTCATTTGTTCTATATCTCTATACATCACCGTCTATAGCTTTGGTTTCCCTTTCCCCTGACTCTCAGTCTTGAGAAGGGTCTCGAACCAAAAGAGTTGTGAATCTACGGAATTCTCTGCCGCAGAAGGCAGTGGAGGCCAATTCACAGGATGTATTCAAGAGAGAGTTAGATGTAACTCTTAGGGCTAACCGAATCAAGGGATATGTGAAGAAAGCAGGAATGGGGTACTGATTTTGGATGATCAGCCATGATCATATTGAATGGCAATGCTGGCTCGAAGGGCCGAATGGCCTACTCCTGCACCTATTTTCTATGGTTCTGTTTCTATGAAGCGTCACCTATTCCTTCTCTCCAGAGATGCTGCCTGACCCGCTGATTTACTCCAGCTTTTTGCATCTATGTTCGAAGTAACTTTAAGTCTCCCGGCGTGTCGGCAGAGCAGGGGAGAAGGGAGCAAAGAGTGAGACACGAAGGCAGGTTCTCACTACTGAGGTCGATCCCCTTTCCCTTCATTCAGGTGGCGAGAGCAATAAGCTGTGGGTCACCAGCACTGAACACACCGTCACTCATCCTGGTCACAGAGGCTGCTTCTAACCTCGGCATTCAAAGCCAGGCTTCCAGCTGCAGCTCGGTGGAGAAGCATTCCGCTCGCCACCTGGGGACAAGCACCCGGGAGAAGAAAATCAGGAGCCTGCCTACTCTCTGATCACCCACTCAACCAAAGTTTAGTTACCTGCCGCAGTCCCTTGAAAAACTCTAATCCATATCGGGACCAGTAAAGGTCAGCGACTGGATAGCCTGCAGTGAATCTCTCACCTCCTGACTCCCTGATGCTTAGTTACCATTTGCAAGGTATAGACCTCAGCTGCATTTGGACATGTTTCATTTTTTCAGAAGACTGCATCTCTGACACTGGTAAAACTGCTCAGAAACACCCAGGACAAAATGGTCCCTCGTGACCGTCATCCCATTTATTACCCTGAACATTCACAAACTCCACTGATGCCACTCCATGCCTGCAGATATTGCTAACTTCTGTCCACAGGGTGGCTCAGAGCATCAACAACCCGGGTTCGATCCTGACTACGGATGCTGCTGTCTGTACGGAGTTTGTATGTTCTTCCTATAACCACGTGGGTTTTCTCCAGGTGCTCCGGTTTCCTCCCACATTCCAAAGACGTGTAGGTTTGTAGGTGAATTGGCTTTGGTAAAATTGTAAATTGTCTAAACTCTAAATGCACAACATCATCTTGTGATCGACGTCGCTGCCCAAACTGAAAACTAGTGAGGGTCAAGTCCTTCAATTTCCACGTTAAAAATACCCATTGACTTGGCCTCCACCACCATGGCAATGAATTTCACAGATTCACCACCCTCTGCCAAAATAAATTCCTCCTCATCTCCATTCTAAAGGTACATCCTTTTATTCTGAGGCAGTGCCCTCTGGTCCTAGACTCTCCCACTACTGGAACCATCCTCTCCACATCCACACTATCTAGGCGTCAGATAAGTGACCTTTAGGGTTAGGACCCTTTTTGATCAGTGGGGGGAGGGAAGGAGAATAGTGAAATAGTTTGAGTACTGAAAGGCTTGAATAGAGTGGATGCGGAGAGGATGTTTCCACCAATGGGAGTATCTAGGACCAGAGGTTATAGCTTCAGAATAAAAGGATATGCCTTGCGAAAGAAGATGGGGAGGAATTTCTTTAGTCAAAGGGTGATGAATCTGTGTAATTCATTGCCACAGAAGGCTGTGCAGGCCAAGTCAATGTATAATTTTAAGGCAGAGGTAGATAGATTCTTGATTAGTATGGATGTCAGGGGTTATGGGGAGAAGGCAGGAGAATGGGGTTAAGAGGTAAAGATAGATCAGTCATGATTGATTGGCGGAGTGAATTTGATGGCCCAAATGGCCTACTTCTGTTCCTACCACTTATGCACTTACGTACTTATGAGATGTAGCATGTGGCAATAGGGGGAGGAGCTGCAGGTCCCAATGGTGTCAGTATTGAGGTCCCCTGTTGCAAGGAGGAAGCAGTAGGACGTGTTAAGGGCCTGTCCCACTTACGCAATTTTTTCGGCGACTTGGCGGCTCCCGTCATAGTCACTGCAGGTCGCCGAAAATGTTCAACATGTTGAAAATCCAGCGGCGACCAGAAAAAGGTACGACTCTTTGGGCGACTACTCACGACCATACAGGTGTCATGTGTCGACATGTTGCAGGGTGACGCCTGTATGGTCGTGAGTAGTCGCCCAAAGAGGCGTACTTTTTTCTTGTCGCCACTGGATTTTCAACATGCTGAAAATTTTCGGTCACCTGCTATGACTATGACGGGTGCCGGCAAGTCGCCGAAAAAATCGCGTAAGTGGGACAGGCCCTTTAAGGTTAGCTTAGTTTAGTTTAGTTTAGAGATACAGCATGGAAACAGGCCCCTTGGCCCACCGAGTCCATGACGACCAGCAATCACCCATTCACTAGTTCTATGTGATCCCAGTTTCGCATCCTGCACAGTAGGGGGAATTTACAGAAGACAATTAACCTACACGGTCTTTGGAATGTGGGTGCACCCGGAAAAAACCTACACAGACAGCATCCGAGGTCAGGATTGAACCTGGATCTCTGGTGCTGTGAGGGGTGACGGGTGACGGCAAGTCACCGCTGCACCATTTGTTATCCACATAGCTAACAAGGGTCTAAATAAAAATAAGGATGGAGCAGAAAACATGGAGCAGAAAACCTCACGTTAGACAAATATATGTCTAAGCCACAACCATCCCTCAAATCAGAACAATTTCTACATTTGTATATTTTCATGGGATGCTTTATCATTTGTAATCCTATAGGAACCATGTATAAATATCACATTTGTTCATATGTTCGTGAGTTCATAAATGATAGAAGCAGAATTTAGGCCATTTGGCCCATCAAGCCTACTCCGCCATTCAATCATGGCTGATCTATCTTTCCCACTCGACCCCATTCCATTGCCTTCTCCCCATAACCCCTGACACCTTTTGTTTCCTGGTATTACAGCCATGTTCATGTATGAATGCATTTCCATTTATTTTCTACGAGTGATAAAAGAAACTGTTCTGAATAATGTTCACCCTTTTACTTTAGTTTAGTTTAGTTTAGTTTAGAGAAACAGGCCCTTCGGCTCACAGAGTCCGCACCAACCAGCGATCCCCGCACACTAACACTATTCTACACACACTAGGGACAATTTACATTTATACCAAGCCAATTAACCTACAAGCCTGCACGTCATTGGAGCGTGGGAGGAAGCCGAAGATCTCAGAGAAAACCCACGCAAGTCACAGGGAGAACGTACAAATTCCATACAGACAGCACCCGTAGTCGGGATCGAAGCCGGGTCTCTGACAGTGTAAGTGCTGTAAGGCATCGTGCCTCTTTTTGTTTGGGGATTTAACACCTTGAGCCTGGATGTGAAGAATGGACCCTGGTTAGAGTGTCGCTGAAGACCGCTGCTCATCCTGTTGGCACTTCAGGTCCTCCCACCCTTGCTCGAAGCTCACCATCCTCATTAAGAACAGAAATGAGATACATAACAACGAGACATTTATTGCTTGCTCCGTGTTCGTGACAGATGGGTAGGTAATTCAATGAATGCAGCATCATTACAGAGCACCAGCAAAGTTTCCTGAATAATGACCTTCAAGACCGAGCCTCTGCTCGCAGCGGTGATTTTGGCAGATGCTTTGCACTGGAAAGAGTCACTTGTGGCTTAAATCTTGCATTTACAATTTCCACAAATAATACTAAAATTAATTGGAATCTCAACCAGATCTTCCAAGGAAGAGACAGGCTCTTAGAAAACACTACACAAGCAACATTTAGCGTGAGAGGGAAAGATAGAAAGACCTAATATGAACCTGAGGGGCAACTTTTTTTACTCAGACGGCTGTGGGTGTAAGGAATGAGCTACCAGAGGAGGTGGTTGAGGTAGGTACTATAATCGTATTTAAAGGACATGTGAACAGGTATATGGATAGGAAAGGTTGAGAGGGAAATGGGCCAAACATGGGCAGGTGGGTCTAGCATAAGGGTGGCATGGTGGGCAGCAGTAGTGTTGTTGCCTTACAGCGCAGGAGACCTGAGTTCGATCCTGACTACGGGTGCTTGTCTGTACGGAGTTTGTACGTTCTCCACGTGACCTGTGTGGGTTTTCCCCAGGATCTCCAGTTTCCTCCCACACGCCAAAGACGTACGGGTTTGTAAGTTAATTGGCTTGGTAAAATTGTAAATTGTCCCCAGTGTGCGTAGGATAGTGTACGTGTACGGGGATCGCTGGTTGTAGCAGACTCGGTGGGCTGAAGGGCCTGTTAAAAAGTCTAAACTAAAATTGTAAATTGTCCCCAGTGTGTGTAGGATACTGTAAGTGTACAGGGATCGCTGGTTGGCGCGGACACAGTAGGCTGAAGGGCTTGTCTCCGTGCTTCATCTCTAAACTAAACTAGATGAGACATCTTGGGACAGCATGGACAAGTTGGGCCGAGGGGCCTGGTTCCTTGCTGTGTGACTCTATGACTCTACAATATATGAAACAGAAGTGACCAACTCAGACCTCAGAGTTTAGTAGGCAATGTTATCTTCTCCTGCTGAGGTCTACATGGACCAGGGATTAAATCAAGCAGTCAAATGATAGCCGGGCATTGATCAAGCCAATACATTGCAAGCACAGATGATACCAATTCAACAGATGACTTGAACTTTCAGTTAAGTGCATGATACTCAAGCTATACCTGTAAATTGCTAATTTCTAAGCTTCCCCCCAGTCTAGTTTCAGTAACAACACCGAATCAAGCACTTGACACAACTACATTTTATTTTAACAAATGTGCATTACAGTTAAACTACAGTACCTATCCCAACTACAGTACCTATCCCACCTCGTATCTGCCTGATCAAGCCCTCTAGGCCTCGCTCAGACAGAGACACTCCAGAGGTTCACGCAGTCCCAAGCACTCTCCCAGAAGATTCAAGCTGGGCCTCGTGGTAGCGGACTTTTAAATGTCCCGGGACTTCGAGGGGCCGAACCACATGGGGGTGGTCTCTTAATAACCCAATTACAGATATCGATTAACCCCATACATAACAGACATTTCCCTAACCCAATAATACAACAGCTCATACATTGTATAAGAAAGAAAGCTCTTGAAGGAAGCTAACAAGAACAAAAATTGAAACATGTGCCCTGAGATTCAAACAATTTCTCCAAGGCTCAAAACTTTGACCAATCATCAATTAACAGGATGACCGCCTTGCAACATTATTTATACTGTTTACAATGCTTTTGCAACGACCCAATAGAAATGATGTATTTAAGGTTGGTTTGCAAAACCACTATACATGTTATCAATTTAAGAGAAACACGGAGAACACCTGGACCCCTTACCATCCTGCATATCAGTCTGAGCTGGCGCCAATCAAAGCCTGTAAAGTTCAGCTGACAAGGATTAAGCGATTCTGACAAGTGCAGGGATCTTCATTTTATGGTGTCTTTAATTTAGCCAATATTAACATTCCCCCGTTTTATCATTCATGATAACTGTAGATTGGTTATTGCATGTGAACAAATCATAGTAGAATAGCATCACTAACCCCACCTTACTGTATGATTCATACTAACACCCATCATCATAAATGATAACTCCAGAATATTACGATAACTGCTATACTTTAACAATGTCCTAACAAGAAGATGTTGATGTAGCTTCTCAGAATTTCATCGAGCTTCCTGAGTTTTTGTGGGCGTAGCTCCATGATTTCCGTCTGATGAGTCTTCCCCTCCTGAGTTTTCGTGGGCGCGAATTCCCATCCATCAATCTTGATAGTCCATTGGTCCTTGAGTAGAATTCCCAAGAAAACGTGGGAGAAAACAAGTTAACTACTGATAACTTCACTAATACTTTTACAATGATCAAGATGCAGCCAGGCATTTCTTCCTACTACCTTTACTACGGTCGGTTATTAAAAGAACTTGGTACATCCTTCCCAATGAACTTCTGATCCTTTCCTTACCCAATTGTTCACTAAGACATAGTCTCCAGGTTTTACATTAATGGGAGTTACCAGTGAAGGCATATCCTCATAGGCTGCTCTCACTACAATGTAAATCCCTTAAGGCTCTTGTCAAGGCTAAGATATAGTCGGTCATCTCTGCAGTCATATGGTGGAAATTAACTATTTTAATTGCATTCTGGTTTCAAGTGGTTTTCAGGGGTCTACCGTAAATAATTTCAGCTGGGCTTAATCTAGATTTTCCTGCAGGCGTGACTCTCATCTGAAATAGGGTTATTGGGAGTAATTTAATCCATCCAAGTCCAGTCTCCGCCTTTAATTTGGCTAATTTGGTTTTAAGGGTGTGGTTTGCCCTTTCTACATGTCCGGCAGCCTGTGGTCGATAAGCACAGTGTAATTGCTGCTGGATCCCCAGCTGTTCACAACATTCTTTATTGATTTGTCCATTATCTGAGCTAAGTCAAATGGGAATGCAGAATCTAGGGACAATTTCTCTCATTAGCACCTTGACAACAGTAGCCACTTTATTGTCAAGGTTTGGGTATGCTTCCATCCACCTGCTGAATACATCGACTATGACAAGAACGTATTTGTACCATGGCATCTTTCTAATTCAATATAGTCCATTTGCAATGTCTCAAAAGGACCCATAGGCAATGGTGTTTCCCTGCTTCACATCCAAATTCCTTTCCCTAGATTATATTGCTGGCAGACCAGGCAATTACTGCTCACCATTTGAGCAAAAGATTGTAATTTTGGATGCCACCAAGTAGCTAATAGAGTGTCCCCTTCTGCTCTCGCACCACAATGGGTTACAGAGATTTGTCTGGGTAGCATTAAGGCTTTCAATAAATTTGTCACCAATTGTTTGTGTGATATTTGGGTTCCTGCAGATTAGAAATCCCCAATTTTTCCACAATTGTCCAAAATCATGCACCACCCCAAATGCATATCGAGAATCAGTGTAGATGTTTACTTTTAGATCTTCCCCAATAATACAAGCCCTAATTAAAGCGAATAATTCAGCTAGTTGTGCTGAATAGGGTGATTCAAAAGCAGCTGCTTCTACAATCTCCGTCTTTTGATTAAGAATTGCATACCCAGACAACCTCTCACCCCGTGGTCCAATGGATGTACTACTGTCCACATACAATGTGATGTCAGGGTCTTCGATGGGTACATCCCTCAAGTCCTCTCTCACTGATGTTTCCTCCTCTATAACAAATAGACAGTCATGTCCTGCTTCTGCTCGCTCTTCTGGGGGTGAAATAAGAAAAGAGGCTGGGTTAATTCATGTACAGTGTTTAAACTGCAATTTCGGATTGTTTAACAGGTAGATCTCATACTTATTTTGGCGGGCCATCGTCAAATGCTGGGTTTGAAGCTGCCCCAACAATGGCGATACCGAATGTGAACTGTACACTAAAATTTCCTGCTTCAAATTAGCAGCCGATTGTAAATTATTGTGGATTGCAGTTAAGATTTGAGTGCAAAGAGGATGTCCCCTAGCCACTGGATCTAATTTGGAGGAGTAATATGCAACTGGCCTATGTCTATCCCCATGCTTTTGCGTTAATACCGAAGTCGCACAATCAGATAGAATTGTACAATACAGCTGGAAAGGACGATCGCATAATGGCCTTCCCAAAGCCGGGGCGCTCATCAATGATCTTTTCAAGTTCTCAAATGCTTCCTGTGACTCTTTTGTTAGTTTAAATTCACCCTCCTTGCTGGTGTAGGCTGTTAGCTCCTTTGTTTCTGGAGCTATATTTGGAATCCAGGGTCTGCAATAATTGACCATGCCCAGCCACTGCCTCATTTGTTTGGCTTCTTTTGGACTAGGATATGGGCAGGATTTGGCACTAGGGCATGAAGTGGTTCAACAACAGAATTGATTTCCCTTAAGTCTTGTACGAGTCTATATTGACCCTCCTTTCCCGGTTTTGGAACGGCAAGAATAGGGGTGTTACAGATAGATTGGCACTTCACCAATATTCCTTGTTCTAGCAAACCCCAAATTAATTTGTCTATGCTGCTGGTGGCCTGTAGTTTCAATGGATATTGTTGGATTGAAGGAAGTGTTACCCCTTTCTGGAGAACTACACGGATGGGATTGATGTTCACGCATCCTACCTGAGCCGTGTCCTCCGCCCATACTTGAGGGTTCACGTATACCTCGCTCCCCAGATGATGACGTAGGTGGATAACATCCTTCCTTGGGGCCTGGTAAAATTCAACAACAGGTTGATTAGATAAATGTTGCTTCTGGTAATTATTCGGGTTTGCCTTTCTTACCATCGTTCCTAGGTCTTTAGCTCTAGCCAGGAAATTCACCCTTCGAGTGATGTGAGGAGCAGCCTCGTCAGTTCTTTTCCATAACTGTGCTGGTATTTTAGCATATTCAGCAGCTCCCTCTTTTCCTTCCACTAGTGCCAATACTTCTATTTCCCATTCCTGTCCTTCGTATGATTTAAAGAAGGTTTCCAGCTCACTATTCTTTCCACTTCTATCATAAGACAGTGTAATGTGAAGTGGGGGTTCTTCGTCCAGATCTAAGGACCACCATTGAGGGGTCACTATGGAGTAACATTGTCGTACAGGGGGTCACTACTATACCTCTATCACCACATTCTATTTTTAGTTGGAAAGCACAGAGTAAATCTCTCGCCATCAGGTTGCGATCTAATCCAGTGGTTATCACAAATCTATGTTTGATAGTCTTTCCTCCATACACGACTTCGACTGGCTCATAGATGGGATACTGGCAAATTTGTCCTTGAAACCCAGACAGATTCTGAACTTCTCTTGATTCTGGTAAATTATAAATTGATTGAAGAGACAACATGATACGCCTGTGTCTACTAGGAAGGTGCAGATTTTACCTTCAACCTGTAGAGACAACATAGGTTCCTCATCAGACTTGCATCCAGTCACTACCAGGTTTGCTAATCATAGGCGTGTAAATGGGTTACTCTGAGAAAAGGAGATTTGCCCCCTTGGCTCCTGATTTTCCTGCCAGTTCCCTCTGTGCTCTCTAGGATCCCGTTGATCCCTCCATTCTCTTTGATCTTGGAGATTCTTTCTGTGATCCCCTCTGCCGTTCCTTTCTTTACTTGGGCACCCTCTACTCCAGTGACCTACCCCTCCGCAATGATAACACTGGCTCATTCCTGGTGGACGGCCTGTCCTTAACCCTGGTCTTTGGAGGACTGGCTCTAGGGCAGATGCTTCCCTATAACATCGGTCTGGATATTTCGGAACTCTAACTTCTCCCAGTCCATAGTTTGCTGGTGCTCTAGGGATCCATGATTCAGAGTAGAATTTGGTATTTCTTTTCTGATCACATATTCAGTTCTCGGTTTTACTGCAGGCGGGCTATCCTGCTTCTTTATTTCCTTCCGATGATATCTTACAGCCCTAGCCATTTGACTGGCACTATTTTCTGTCCAGTCCATGTTATTAGTCTTAATGGCTTCTGCTACTTTGGTGGGGAGACAATTCAGCAGGATGGCACAATATTGAGGGGAATCTACTCCATTTATGTATTTTATGTCACCCGATTGATCCATATATAATTCAGAAAATCGCTCTAAAAACGTATCCGCTTCTTCACCCCTTTTTTGGTCTTACATTTAATATTCTGGCCAAATCGATTGGTTTCTGAAGGGTGTTGGCAAGACCTGTTAAAACAGCTTCCTCCCTTGCTCCATTGTCCACTATTATATTTGCAAGAGCTTCATGCGACAGATATCCTAAATTCGTTAGGAATCTGGCATGCGCACTTGGGGTAATTATTTGCTGGATCACCGCCCATAAATCCCGTGAATCAGCGTGATAAACGCGCATTGTAGTTCTTAAGTGATCCACAAAAGAAGCGGGTGATTTTCTACGATCGGGTATTTGACTTAAAATAGCCATCATCTCGTTAGGCTTCCATGGGGAATAGACACTAATTGTATGGGGATTATTTGCACTCACTGCATTGGTTGGATCAAAAGAAGGATTAGGCATTTCCCTTACAGGGAACTGTAAGGGTTGTTTGTTTAGCTTCAGGATCTAACTCAGCCTCTTCAATTATAGTCTCACACCCAGATGTATCTTCCCCTTCACCAGGGGGTTCACGGATTTCCTTCCTTCCTTAACTGCTCGTTCAATTTGTCTCGGGGTACGCTCTTCTTTTTCCATAACTAATTTAGTCTTTTTCCTAGTTTGGCTTCTGGTACCGTGAACTCTAAGACTGTCTGTAATGGACGGAGCGGTCGGAGTCAAGGAAGTTTGTGCCCTGGGATTTGCTTGTCTATTCCTATTACGAACTCCACGATGTGCATTTGAGGTATTGGGATCGTAAGGTGAATAAGGTGGTGGACCTGAATTTCTAGTTCGAACACTCCTCCAGTCTTCTAAATAATCATCGTCATCCCCCTCGTAACCAGTGCCAGCCATCGGGTCCTCGCGCTTAAGACTTATGGGTGATAATCTTTCTGTGAAAGATTTCTTTCTCCCTTTATCTTTAATACACTCAGGCTCTTCCCTTGGGCTACCTGGAGGTTCAAATGCTTCAGTATCTTCTAATACTATCCCCCATTTTAACTTGCCATTCTTTCATCCGCTCTACTCGCTTTCTGCTCCTCATAATAATTTCTCCACAATTCAATTAATTCCTGTGCCTCTGTATTATCGCTGCACAGCAATATAATCTGCTCAATGTATTTTAATCCCTTTACTGTATCTACAGTATGCCCCCTTGGGGCCATTATTCGTTCCCTAATTCTCTATTTAACAATCCGGAAAGGATTCTCAATCGATCAGCTTTTTGTGGAAATTCACTGCATATTTCTTGCAGAGGACTTTCCGAGTCAGCGGTCATATCCTTATTTGCATGGTTTCCCATTCTGTTGGATAAGGAAGCAACTCTAAACTACTCGCACCTCTTAACAATTTCGCTTTCTAATTTCGAAATTAACAAAGTCGTTTTAGACAATTTTCAAATCAAAATGCTCCAGGAAACAATCAATCACACTCACACATGTTCTCGCAGCCCGTCTCCTATCCCCGATCTTAATCTGAACGCATGCAAGTGAACTCTAAACACGTGAGCAAAATTGAGCACAAAAAATAAATTAATGCACATCAGAAGTATACCTAACCACACTCCTGCATAAATCAAAAACATTCACTTATTACAAATCACGCACTCCAAGAAATCCTCCTCGTGGCGCGATCGGTCAGCGGATGACTCCTCCCCGACACAGCGATCGAAGGAGTACAACTCCTGATCGAACCACCCGATTCAGATTCTTACAAAACAATCTTAAATAATTATGAATATTTAACTTAAACACACTCTTACTTCAAGTTTCTAAATCCATAAACACTCGCACAAGCAGCAACACAAATGACAGTCACAGACTTAACATGATCTAAATCTTAACTTTATACTCTAAGTTTATTTACATACATAGAATATTCACAAAATCTGGATCCGATGACAATACGAAAAGCTAGATTTTTACAACTTACAAAATGATTTAATGCACTAGCGAACAGTGCAAGAACACGCGATCTCGACGCCGCGTCATGCTGTTATCACTCAGTGATCCTCTCCCTCTGATACCGAAGATTTTCCCCTTCCCAGGTTACGCTTTGCTGAGGGGTACAACTCATTAAATGACTACTTTTCCTCCCGAATGTTACCATCCCTCTGCTAAGACTGGACTTCTATAGGGGGACCTCTATCCCTCCTCTCTAGGTTCGACAGAATTAGGGGTACACTTTGCTATTCGGATTACTTTTCATCAAGTAAATCAGGTTCCCATCTCTCAGGTGCTCTTCGCTATCAGGTACTAGTCAACAATCGACCAGAGGGTTACTATTCAGTGTTGATCAGATGCTATTCGGAATCGATCACGGACATGCACCAACTCCGAAGTTCTATATACAGGAATTCGAATTCCACCTTACTGGCAGAACTTCAATATGAAATTCAGTCTTCTACACGCGGGCTCTCAAATCAAACTAAAATTGCCCAGTTTAATTAACATAGAAAATAGGTGCAGGAGGAGGCCATTCGGCCCTTCGAGCCAGCATCGCCAATCATTGTGATCATGGCTGATCGTCCCCAATCAATAACCCATGCCTGCCTTCTCCCCATATCCCTTGATTCCACTAGCCCCTAGAGCTCTATCTAACTCCTAGAGCTCTATCTAATTCTTGAATGGACTGGAGTATTATGGCCAATCTGTACTCTGTTCATCCAAGCCCAGTACTTCTCGAGGTTCTTCGTCCGTCACTTCAGGCTCAGATACCTTCACACAGACACTCCTCTCTGCTGGGCACCGAGGTTCCAGCGCCTAGCCGCTTCACTCTGTGAGTTATCGATGCCGATTTTCAGAGCGCACCTTTTCAATTCGCGCTCCGGCAAAGATCTGATCAAAGGCGAGACCTGTATTTTAATACCTCTCCAATTTGGATAACTAGTCTAACCCAGGGTCACCCCTCGCCCGATGAAGCGTGTTTCGCTCTCGTTAAAGCAGCTGCAGTCTGCCAACTACGACCAAAGTTTTGGGCCTCTAACCCAGGAAAGGTCTCTAACCCCACCCTGGTTTTATGGGCCTCCAATGCAAAGGCATGCTAACCACCTCCCCGTGCTTGCTAGACTCTATTCTAATGATCTCGATTAGACCCTTTTCCAAGCTCGCGAATGATCGATCCACTCCGACTAACGAAGTGCCGAAAATCAATGCGAAATCTGCACCGTGGGCCCGATTTCTGCACTCGCGATTGAAACAGCTCAACGCCCTTGATCGCAAACTTGTGTTTGGGGGTCATTTGAGATCCCGGACGAGCCCCCAATGTAAATTGCTCATTTCTAAGCTTCCCCCCCAGTCTAGTTTCAGTAAAATCACTGAATTCAAGCACTTGAAACAACTAAATTTTATTTTAACAAATGCGCATTTCAGTTCAACTACTGTACCTATCCCACCGCGGGTTCGATCCTCGTATCTGCCTGTTCAAGCCCTCTAGGCCTCGCTCAGACAGAGACGCTCCAGAAGTTCACGCAGTCCCAAGCGCTCTCCCAGAAGATCGACGCTGGACCTCGTGGTCGTGGACTTTTATATATCCCGGGACCTTGAGGGGCCGAACCACATGGGGATGGTCTCTTAATAACCCAATTACAGATATCGATTAACCCCATACATAACAGACATTTCCCTAACCCAATAATACAACAGCTCATACATTGTATAAGAAAGAAAGCTCTCGAAGGAAGCTAACAAGAACAAACTTTGAAACATGTGCCCTGAGATTCAAACAATTTCTTCAAGGCTCTACAGTTTGACCAATCATCAATTAACAGGATGACCGCCTTGCAACATTATTTATACTGTTTACAATGCTTTTGCAGCGACCCAATAGAAATGATGTATTTAAGGTTAGTTTGCAAAACCACGGTACATGTTATCAATTTAAGAGAAACATGGAGAACACCTAGACCCCATACCATCCTGCATATCAGTGTGAGCCTAGACTGGCTGGCACCAATCAAAGCCTGTAAAGTTCAGCTGACAAGGGTTAAGCAATTCTGACAAGTGCAGGGATCCTCCATTTTATGGTGTCTTTAATTTAGCCAATATTAACATACCCAAGACTACAATGGGGTCAATGTTCTCGAACATTCCTTACAAGTGTCAGGGGTGGAATCGAGAGCAATCCTGTATCTAGTACAGTTGCATGAATGGACGTAAGTAACCAACCAGATGGGATTTCCTTTTATAAGGTCATAGGTTCATAAGGAATAAGTGTAGAATTAGGCCATTCGGCCCATCAAGGTTACTCCGCCATTCAATCATGGCTGATCTATCTCTCCCTCCTAACCCCATTCTCCTGCCTGCTCCCCATAACCTCTGACACTGGCACTAATCAAGAATCTATCTATCTCTGCCTTAAAAATGTCCACTGCCTTTGCCTCCACAGCCATCTGTGGCAAATAATTCCACAGATTCACCACCTTCTGACTCAAAACATTTCTCCTCATCTCCTTCCTAAAAGAATGTCCTTTAATTCTGAGGCTATGACCTCTGGTCCTAGACTCCCACTAGTGGAAACAACCTCTCCACATCCATTCTATCCAAGGCTTTCACTATTCTGTATGTTTCAATGAAGTCCCCTCTCATTTTTCTGGACTCCAGCAAGTACAAGCTCTCTCAATAAGATTACAAATATCTAGGTCTCAGCTAATGCCCTATGGATATCTCACCCCAATACACTAACAGACTTTGACAACGTTTCTGAGGCCTTGTAGAAATGTCAAATATCTTTGATTTTCAGAGACATTTAAAGATTTAATAACATTTCTCTGAATAATTAAAATAAAATTGATAAAATGCATAGTCAATGAGCTTCACAGCAAGGAACCGGCCTCTCAGGTCAACTGCTCATGCCGACCGAGATGTCTACCTGAGCTAGTCCCATTTGCCTGCATTTGTCCCATTCCTTCCAAACCCTTTCTATCCATGTCTAGATGTTTTTTCTTTAAATCCAGTACAATTCAAACAATGGCGCAGCGGTAGAGTTGCTGCCTTACAGCGCCAGAGACATGGGTTCGATCCTGACTATGGGTGCTTGTCTGTACGGAGTTTGTACATTCTCCCTGTGACCTGCGTGGGTTTCTCCGGGATCTCCGGTTTCCTCCGGTTTCCTCCCACACTCCAAAGACGTACAGGTTTGTGGGCTAATTGGCTTGGAATTATTGTAAATTGTCCCTAGTACGTGCAGGATGGTGCTAGCATGCGGGGATCGCTGGTCAACGCGGACTCGGTGGGCCGAAGGGCCTGTTAAAAAAGCTAAAGTAAACTAAACTAAATGACCCTGTTAAATAAATAAATAACAGGTAAACATTCTCCCCCCCCCACATCTCCTGCCTGGGAATCCACAACCTAATGAATGAAGATTCCAAATCTATACCAGGTATGGCCAGGGTAAAACTGCAGTGTAAGGCAGGAGAATATCGACAAGACAAGGCTCCTCCAGAGGTGTCACTCACTCAGTTTGCCCAGAACTCACACTGCCACAGCAAGGCCAGCAGCATAATCAAGGATGTGTTTTCTTGAATTAATCGCATTTAATATAACTCTACTTCCTTAGAAGGCTTGGAAAGTTTGGCATGTCCCCCACAATGCCATGTTCGGCATGTCGAAGAGGATTCTCCTAAACTTCTACAGGTGTACGGTAGAGAGCATTCTGACTGGTTGCATCGTGGCCTGGTTCGGCAACTTGAACGTCCAGGAGTGAGAAAGACTACAAAAGTTGTGACCACTGCCCAATCCATCACTGGCTTTGACCTCCCCACTGTTGAAGGGATCTATCATAGTCGCTGCCTCAAAAAGGCAGCCAAAATCTTCAAAGACACACACCATCCTGGCCAGACACTCACTTAACCATTGCCATCAGGAAGAAGCCTGAAAACTGTAACGTCCAGGTTCAGGAACAGCTACTTCCCCACTGCCATCAGGCTATTAAACACAACAACGAATAAGCTCTGAGTTCTGAACTGCAAAAGACTATATTATTATTGCACTATATTTGTTATTTATTGAACTTTTGCTTTTTTTTCTCTTCCCCCGTTATGTACAATGTTTACATATTCACATATTCTGTTGTGCTGCAGGAAGTAAGAATTTCATTGTCCCATCCGTGACATATGACAGTAAAACACTCTTGACTTGACTCTTGAAGGATGAAGGTGCACCTGGCCACTCCCTCTGCTTCCCTCTCCCATCAGGCAAAATGTACAGACGTGTGAAAACGCACACCTCCAGATTCAGGACAGTTTCTTCCCAGCTGTTATCCGGCAACTGAACCATCCTACCAACAAACAGAGAGCAACCCTGAGCTACTATCTACCTCATTGGAGACCCTCAGACTAACTTTGATCAAACTCTACTGGACTTTATTGTGCACTAGACTTTATTCATGTTATTCCCTTTAACATGTATCTGTACACTGTGGATGGCTCGATTGTGATCATGTATTGTCTTTCCGCTGACTTGTTAGCACACAATAAAAGCTTTTCACTCCACCTTGGTACATGTGACAATAAACCAAACTCAAACTTACAAGGGGATTGCTGGGCCTGAAACACGTCTACCAGCAAGGGTCTAAATGTTGCGTTTGGAACCGTTGATCACAGCCCCTCAATGCAGCATGTATGTTAATTGTTATTTTAGATTACCTGTTTAATATGTACAATGAGGAGACAATCATTAGGATGTAATTGCCTCATTGACCTTTCAATGGTGTCAGGCAGAGTTTTAGAAATTAGTATAAAACTTATACTGAAGATAGACACGAAATGCCGGAGTAACTCAGCAGGACAGGCAGCATCTCTGGAGAGAAGGAACGGGTGATGTTTCGGGTCTTAACCCGTTCCTTCTCTCCAGAGATGCTGCGTGTCCCGCTGAGTTACCCCAGCTTTTTGTGTCTATCTTCGGTTTAAACCAGCATCTGCAGTTCCTTCCTACATAACATTTATACTGGGTTGTTTTATTTTTAGTTATTGAATGACTTCTTTATGTTGTTTAATACATTCATTCTTCTTCAAACCTTGTAGATCAATTGTGGTCCACTGACTCCATTCTTTCTCACCCCATAGCTGTCCTGAGGCAGCCAAGGTTAGTTGCACTGTGTTTTAGTCGTAAAGGGAATAGCAGACTTGGAAGAATCTACTTTGTGTCAGCAGGGGTAACAGCGGGGGATGAAACAAGATGAGTCCTTGATCGCCCAGTTCTATAGCACACTGCACTCACTGCTCTGCATTGATTCCCCCTGCCCTACGACCCACCGAGACCTCAATGTCCTGAGCTCTGCTGTACCCCTTCACTCAGCCTCACATTTTAAAATAACCTTCCCAAATTCTCTGTCCTCCCCTCTCCTACTTCCTCCAAGACTCTCCACAGCATTCGCCTCTTTAATCAAACGTCGTGTCATTTGCTCTAACGCTTTTTTTCTTCCGATCAATGTCACTTTTTGTCAAATTAAACTCTTGCAAACTGCCGCGGGGCATTTATTTTATAGTGGAAGCTGCTCTGTATCAAGATTTTGTTTTTCGTAATTATTCAAAGTATTTCACTTATAAATAGATGTACAGTCAAGTGATGCAAACAAAAGTAAACTGAGCAATAAATTTAACGAACCATTAACATAAACATGTTGACAGTGAGGTTAACTAAAATGATTCGGGATGAGTGCGCCATGGAATCTTTAATGGGCAACTGAACAAGCAGATATGGCCTTGTTTTAACCTCCCATCAGTTCAATGAGGTCTTACCATCATTTGTATAATATTTGTGGCATCTTGGTCTTAATTAATTTAGTTTAGTTAAGTTTAGTTTAGTTTAGAGATACAGTGCGGATACAGGCCCTTCGGCCCACCAAGTCCATGCTGACCAACCATCCCCGCACACTAAAACTATCGTACACACACTAGGGACAATTTACAATTTTACCCAAGCCACTTAACCTACAAACCTGTATGCCTTTGGAGTGTGGGAGGAAACCAGAGCACCTGGAGAAAACCCACGTGGGTCACGAGAAAAACGATTCCGCTGGCTGGTCAGCCTGCAACAAAAGATTTTCACTGTGCCTCGGTACACTAATAAACTAAACTGAAGGTGATCGGGAGCAAGGGGATCGAACCAGGATCTCTGGCACGGTCAGGTAGCAACTCTGCCGCTGCACCACCGTGCCAACCCCAAATGTTGCATTTGTGCTGTCACTCATTATGGGATTATTTAATGTGACAAGATGCGGGCTAATTTTGCAATAAGACTTTGTGACAGGGAATTCCAGGAAGGGATATGAAACAAAACACCCTTAAGGGAACTGATTGGTTCTGTAATGTGCTTGATTATTAAAGTACCTTGACCGTATCAATTATTTATTATACCCTGTAACTTTAGAGAGCAAATAAGAGAGGTACTGAGACACGGTGTCAGACACAGCAGCTGATGAATCCATGAACCTTAACTGCTATCCTTGAATACAAATATTGAACACTAGGCTAGTAAAGAAGAAAGTGGACATGGGCCAAGCAGTGAGCTGTATGATTCCACATAGAGAGGCCATAGAGCAAATAAAGTCACTGGACATGTTGGATTTGCAGGCAAATAACATATCTACAGAGGAGGGATTGGAAGAAAGACCTTACACTGAATACCAAATTGGTTATGTGCATACGGAGTTTGTACGTTCTCCCCGTGACCACGTGGGTTTTCTCCGGGTGCTCCAGTTTCCTCCCACACTCCAAAGACGTACAGGTTTGTAGGTTAACTGGCTAGGTATGAATATAAAATAGTCTCTAGTGTGTGTAGGATATGGGGATCGCTGGTAGATGCGGACTCGGTGGGGCCAAAGGGTTTGTTTCCGCGCTGTATCTCTAAACCAAACTGAACTAAATTTTAAAAGATAACTCCTCAGTTTATGTTCCACATAGGGAAATATGAATTTGTCTACATTTCCAACTTAACATAAATTTGGAAAAAATAAATTGAATGGCATATGATGTCTATAACTGAGTTCAGCACATGAAGGGTGGAGGTCTGTCATCACCTATTGAATCAGAAATCTGTATCCCGAATACTCTAATCCAGACTCCCCTCATTCCAGCAGTGAAGAGGTGAACAGTTTTGATTCTAATACCTTTAGCTGTGTCTTCAGTTGTTCAATCAAAACACCTAATTCAATTTTCTTGACTTAACACAAAGACATTCTGGTCCATTGATTCCCTTCCTGATTATATAATTTGGATCACATCTTGCCTTTAGTCTTCATTATTTCCACGTTAAAAGAAAGATTTAGCTTCCTCAGCCTTTTTCACAGCTCATTGATTTAAGCCTTGCCTGATAAATATCATTTTACAATTCCCAGTAAGGCATTTTCTCCGACTGCACTCCAATATCATCCCCCTGTTATGATGTGAGCTCCGGATACAACAATACTGAATTACGGATGCGCTTTTAGAAATCTGAGCTTTGCAGGTGTTGACTTGCTGGTGTGGAGTGATTTTTTTTCTAAACAGGATTTTGCATGTTGAATGGCGAATGAACTGTGAGAAAATAATTAAGTTTCTGGTCTCTTGGGTTAATTTAGTTTAGAGAAACAGCATGGAAACAGGCCCTTCAGCCCACCGAGTCCACACCGACCATTGATCACCCGTTCACACTAGTTCTATGTTATCTCACTTACACATCCACTCCCAACACACCAAGGTCAATTTACCGAGGACAATTAACCTACAAATCCGCACATCTTTCTTCTACTTATTTACCTCCTATTTTCAACAGCGACCCTATATCAGAGTGCCGATGCCCATGTCCAGTGGGTGCGAAAGTTGCCAAGACAATATGTTGAAGTCAGGGAAGTTATTGCCGCTATCTCCATCAATATTTACCCCTTAATCAATATAAGCAGGTAGAGATTGTTGAGGAGGTGATGAAGGTGCTAGATGAAGCTAAGAATGAATAAGTTTATTGGCCAAGTATTCACATACAAGGAATTTGCCTTGGTGCTCCGCCCACAAGTGACAACATGACATACAGTGACAGTTACGAATGATACATAAAACATTAAACATTAATGATAAAATATGATTGATTAAACATGTGAATTAAATAAAATACCAGAGCAAAAGGGGGCTACAGGTTTTTGGTTATTGAGTAGAGCTACTACTCATGGAAAAAAGCTGTGTTTATGTCTGGCTGTGGCAGCTTTGACAATCCGGAGTCGCCTTCCAGAGGGTAGTGATTCAAAGAGTTTGTGGCCAGGGTGGGAGGGGTCAGAGATGATCTTACCCGCTCGCTTCCTGGCCCTTGCAGTGTACAGTTCATCAATGGAGGGAAGGTTGCAGCCAATAACCTTCTCAGCTGATCAGATGATTCGCTGTAGCCTCCGGATGTCGTGCATGGTGGCTGAGCCAAACCAGACCGTGATGGAGAAGGTGAGGACAGACTCTACGATGGTCGTATAGTATTGGACCATCATTGCCTGTGGCAGATTGTGCTTCCTCAGCTGCCGCAGGAAGTACATCTTCTGTTGTGCCTTTTTGACTGTGTAGGGCCGTGGATGTACCTGAGGAACACCTTCAGCAACATACTGGTTCTACCAAGATGCAGTACAGAACGCAACAGGAGATCCTTCTTCCCTGTGCCTATCTAACTGTACAACTCATCCCCCTTCAGACATTGTGGGCTGAAGATTCTGTTATTGTGTGGCACTGGTCTCTGCTCTATGTTCATTGCCTGGTCTTGCTGCATGCACCCACAGACTTTAGGCTTTAGAGATACAGCATGGAAAAAGGCCCTTCAGCCCACACCGACCAGCGATCACCCTGTCCACTAGCACGTTCTTACACACTAGGGACAATTTACAGTTTTATCGACACCTAAGCTGCCAAACCCCTTACAGAATGTCCAAGCTTCAGCGAAGAACCCAGTGCAGGCTGGAGGGGGAGGGGTGGGGGGCAGAGGCCAAGAATCATAAGAGCAAGAGACAATAGCTTAAAAAACGCTCAGAATAAACATCAGCTCAGTGGCGTGAGATGTGACACAGAAACATAAAGCCGAACTGCCAGTGTGTGAGAGCTGGGCTCAAAGTTACACATGAACCCCCCCCCCCCCCCCGCCCCCGCCCCTCAGCCAGCAGATGAACAGAGACAGTCAGCTGCAGTTCCAGCTCGTGGGCAGCGAGATGGGTCGGGCGGAACACAGCCAAGCATGCAGGCGTACGATGAATACATTAGTGCGAGCCATCACAGGCTGGGAGATATCCTTTGTCCTTCCTATTAAACCTCATTTATTCTAGCCTGCAGCCTGACAGTAGTCAGTGTGCACAGCTTTGTGCCAGTGGATTTAATTCAGTTGTAATGAAGTGCTTGGATTTAAAACTGGCTGTCCCCATTTGAAATTAAGACTTGGGAAATTTCATTCCACCCACGTTGTTACATTTTGACACCTATTTTCTCTTTTCACCACCATTCCCCAACTCCCAAATGATACCAAGCCTTTATAGAAACAAATAGATTTTCCTCCAGATAAACGCGCATCTCAAAGTGCGTGGATTTCTTATGTACTTAAACCAAACTATTCATCATCCATTCAGCAAGTTAAAAAACTAAGCCAATGACATTTGCTCATGTCAAATGGAATATCTTCTTTTCAATTATATTTTCTCAAATGTTCAGTTTAGTTTTAGTTTATTGTCACGTGTACTGAGGTACAGTGAAAAGCTTTTGTTGCTTGCTAACCAATCAACGGATAGACAATACATGATTACCATCGATCCATTTACAGTGTATAGATACATGATAAGGGAATAATAATAATAATAATAATGGATGGGATTTATATAGCGCCTTTCTAATACTCAAGGCGCTTTACATCGCATTATTCATTCACTCCTCAGTCACACTCGGTGGTGGTGAGCTACTTCTGTAGCCACAGCTGCCCTGGGGCAGACTGACGGAAGCGTGGCTGCTAATCTGCGCCTACGGCCCCTCCGACCACCACCAATCACTCACACACATTCACACACATTCACACGCAGGCAAAGGTGGGTGAAGTGTCTTGCCCAAGGACACAACAACAGTATGCACTCCAAGCGGGATTCAAACCGGCTACCTACCGGTTGCCAGCCGAACACTTAGCCCATTGTGCCATCTGTCGGAATAACGTTTAGCACATGGTGAATCCGGTCAACAATAGTCCGAGAGTCACCAAAGAAGTAGATAGTAGTTCAGGACTGCTTTCTGGTTGTGGTAGGATGATTCAATTGCCTGATAACAGCTGGGAAGAAACTGTCTCTGAATCTGCAGGTGTGCGTTTTAACACTCCTGTACCTTTTGCCCGAAGGGAGAGGGGAGAAGAGGGAGTGGCCAGTGTGTGACTTATCCTTGATTATGCTGCTGGCCTTGCTGAGGCAGCGTGAGGTATAAATGGAGTCGAAGAAGGGAGGTTAGTTTGTGTGATGGTCTTAGCTGCGTCCAGAATTCGCTGCAATTTCTTGCGGTCTTGGATGGAGCTGTTTCCCAAACCAAGCTGTGACGCATCCTGATAAAATAATTTCTATGATGCATCTGCAGAAGTCAGTGAGAGTTGTAGGGGACATGCCAAACTTCCCAAGACTTCTAAGGAAGTCGAGCCATTGGCATGAATGGGATCAATTCAAGAAAAAAAAGTATAACGTTGACACAAGGAACTGCAGATGGTGGAGTCTTGAGCAGAATGCTTAAGGAACTCATCAGGTCGGGTAGCAGTCAATGGATGGGCGACATCTTGAGATTGTTACATGTACCGAGGTAAAGTGAAAAGCTTTTTGTTGCGAGCTATCCAGTCAGTGTAAGGACCATACATCATGGCCGTCCGAAGGGTGGGTGCGACGGCTCCCCCCCCCCTTATTTTCCCCAGAGTAAGAAAAAATCCCCAGACGCGCCTGTGAGTTGGGGGCTATGCGTCAGTAGATAGGGCGGTTATGGGGTAATAGGAGCAAATTAATAATATTAATATATTGACAAGGGGGGTAGTTAGCGCAGGTGCGGGGGGGGTAGTTAGTGTAGTTAGTGTGTGGGGGTGGTTAATGTGTGTGACGCCTCATGCCCCCCCCCCCTCCGCAACCGCACGTTGGGAGAACAGACCAAACAGGTCTGCACTTGGTCTAGTTCTCCTTAATTCTACCACAACCAATGAAGAAGCTGCTAAAGCTATTGCCAATCTCTCAGAAGCTGTACCTCATACAGAATCACTTTAAACTGGGTCCAACATACAAATATGGTGCCTTGTATAAGAATGGATGCTGGCGAATATTTAACCCTGACTGGTTTCGAGCATATCCCTGGCTTGTATACAGCGATCATGTGGATGGCATCTTTTGCCTACCTTGTGCCTTGTTTGTGAACAACAGGAAATCACTTGTCGTCAAGTCGTCAAGTCAAGGTAAGTCGAGTCTATTTGTCACATATACATACAAGATGTGCAGTAAAATGAAAGTGGCAATGCTTGCGGATTGTGCGAAACAACGGAACAGGTGCTCCTGAATGTATATTGCTATTTACCACCACTACTAATGCAAGGGCATTCGTTGGCCTTGCCCTGTAAACCAACCCTGGTTCTGCAAATCCTGTCATGCCACCCCCCTTTTTGAAAAGCTTCGTACGGGCCTGTACATGATTACAATTGAGCTGTTCACCGTGTACAGATACAGGATGAAGGGAATAACATTTAGTGCAAGACAAAGTCCAATTAAAGAGAGTCTGAGGGTCTCCGTTCGGTCCACCAGGATCTACTGGGGCTCCCGTTTGCTAACTATCCTATCTCCCCTCCCCATCCTCATCATGACCTTTCTGTCCTGGGCCTCCTCCATTGCCACAATGAGGCCACGCACAAACTGGAGGAACAGCACCTTACATTTCACACTTCTTCACTCCTTATCTCACCACCTTGTGTCTTTTCATGTCTAGCCTTTGTCCGACCGTCTGCCTCCAAAACCTCCCTCATCTGTATCCAGTTATCAGGTGCCAGGCTTTGTCCTGCCCCAACTCTCTCCCAGCTTTCACCCGCTCCAGATTCAAAAAGAGTCCCGACCTGAAATATCACTTATCCATGTTCTCCAGAGTTGCTGCCTAACCTGCTGAGTTACAACAGCACTTTGCCGGGGGGTTTTTGTAACCCAGCATCTGCAGTTCCTTGTGTCTACTGACAGAGGCGTTATCAACTTGTGTTTTTCTTTGCAATTTTCCATGCAAAGAAAATAATTGCCTTTGTTTCTTATTAACAAATAATTGGAGCCCTTCTGAAAGCTGTGACTGTCTTCTTCTTCTTTTCGTGTCCATCTTGTTACAAATGTTGGCCTCGCTGTCATCGTCCGTCCTGAAAAGGACGCAAGCCTCCAGCGACAATCAGTGGAAGCCATCACTTGTCGCAGTAGATGATGGTTGGAGCAGAATTAGCTCAGGATACTTCCAGTTTCCAGCCTCGCGACGTGGGAGCTTCTGCTATGGGGCCGCTCTGACTTTTAAAGCTCTATTCTCAATCTTAAGACAGTTGGCTTTATTGATAATTAAAAAATATTTGTTTAGATTTATTTAGATTAGATTTAGATTGTTTAGACATAGATTTATAGATACAGCATTTAAATAGGCCATTCAGCCCACCTAGTCCGTTCCGACTAATACACTAGTACCCATACACTAGTTCTATCCTACACACGAGGGACAATTTACAGAGGGTAATTAACTGAAAATAGACACAAAAAGCTGGAGTAACTCAGCGGGACAGGCAGCATCTCTCTATCTCCGAAACGTCACCCATTCCTTCTCTCCAGAGATGCTGCTGCCTGTCCCACTGAGTTACTCCAGCTTTTTGTGTCTATCCTCAGTTTAAACCAGCATCTGCAGTTCCTTCCTACACACTGGGCAATTAACCTACATACCCACATATGTTTGGAATGTGGGAGGAAACCGGAGCACCTTGGACGTAAGCCAAGTGGTCACTGGGAGAACGTGCAAACTCTGTACAGGCAGCGCCCGTAGTCAGGATTGAACCTGACTCTCTGGCGCTGTAATGGCAGAAACTCTACCACTGCGCCACCGTGCCACCCTTTACATTGGCCCTTATAAAGGGAGAAAAAAAAATCTACATATTTACTCATAGGAATTCCAGCCACAGCTTTTAATTTCCAAGCAACTGGATTTTGTAAATGTAACTCAGCTCCAGCACTCTGTCATGCACACACTGGGAGGCAGCTCAGGAACCCTCTGAGTGCATCAACCTGGTCGTCACCTTCCTGGAAGTAGCTGCCGCGATAGCCCTGGCCCGCACTGGTCCACACGGCTGCAAATATCCCCCGGTTGCTGGAGGTAGACACAAAATGCTGGAGTAACTCAGCGGGTGAGGCAGCATCTCTGGGGAGAAGGAATGGGCGACGTTTCAGGTCAAGGCCCTTCTTCAGACTATAGTTCGAGTTCCAAAACTAGGCACGGTGGCACAGCGATAGAGCTGCTGCCTTACAGCATCAGAGACTGGGTTCGATCCTGACTGCATGTGGTGTCTGTACGGAGTTTGTACGTTCTCCCTGTGACCACGTGGGTTTTCTCTGGGAGCTCCGGTTTCCTCCCACACTCCAACGACGTACAGGTTTGTAGGTTAATTGGCTTCGATAAAATTGTAAAATTGTCCCTGTTGTGTGGGATAGTGTTACAGGACGGGGTGATCGCCAGTCAGCATGGACTCGGTGGGCCGAAGGGCCTGTTTCTGTACTGTACCCCTAAAGTCTAAAGTAGAGGAAATTAATGAGACACAAAAGATCATGATGTTAGGTTCTCCAAACTTGCTTGAGAACTTTCTAATTCCATTTTTGAAAAGGCATGAGAAACAATGACGAAACGTGGAGTTTGAAAATGTCCAGATGATTTAACTTCATTTGAGGAATCTGCGACGACAATTTTTGGCTATGATTATTCTTTTTTATTTTTTATATATTGGAGAGAAGAGAACAAGGATATGCCACAAATGGTACCTGTTGGAGGGACATCGATCCAAGGTTTTGACCGGATTGCTGTTGTGTTGAAGGTATCGAAGTACCACCAGAAATCCAAGCGAAGGAAGAAAGATCACGGAGGATGTGGAAGCAGTGGCTACTGCACAAATGGGACCCTTCTGTGTCCGACTCATCCTATGCTGCCAATTTACCAAGGACAGCACAGTGGCCCAGCGTTGAGTTGCTGCCATACAGCACCTGAGACCCAGGTTTGATCCTGACTAAGTGTGGTGTCTGTACGGAGTTTGTACATTCTCCCTGTGACCGCGTGAGTTTTCTCTGGGAGCTCTTGTTTCCTCCCACACTGCAAAGACGTACAGGTTTGTAGGTTAATTGGCTTTATTAAAACAATAAATTTGTACCTAGTGTGTTGAATAGTGCTGGTGTGCGGGGTGATTGCCGGTCGGTGTGGACTTTGTGAGTCGAAGGGCCTGTATCTTTAAGACTAAAGTCAAAAGACCAGTAGGATATCTTTTTCTATCAGAGTTCTTATGGTTCCTGCCTCCTACTAACTAAGTGGACACAGATCCAAGTCTAAGGCCAAAGCAATTAAGCAACACAACTCAAGTGGTATGATATCTTGAGAGAAAGAACATATTCTAAGGAAAAGACCTCATGAGAGGAATAGATCGAGTAAATGCAGTCTTTTGCTCAGGTAGGGTAATTGAGAACCAGAGGACATTGGTTTAAGTTGAGGTGGGGGAAATATTTAATAGGAACCTGAGGGGTAACTTTTTTCACACAAAGGGTGGTAGATGTATGGAATGAGGTACCAGAGGAGGTAGTTGAGGCAGGTACTATTGCAATGTTTAAGAAAGATTTAAACAGGTACATGGATAGGATAGGTTTAGAGGGATATGGGCCAAATGCAGGCAGGTCGGACTAGTGTAGATGGGGCATGTAGGTCAGCACGGGCAAGTTGGGCCAAACGTTTCCATGCTGTGTGACTCTATGACTATAAGTTCTGCTCACAGAGGATACAGTGAACTTGAAAACATTAGGAAATAAAACTATTTAAGAGAGCTAATAAAGACTTTATGGTAGATGAGGTGTTTAATGAACTACCAAGGACAGCAAGTACCAGTGATTGGAATTGATGGCACATATGGGCCAATATTGATGGTGAAACACTAGCTTAAAGAATTCAACCTGGTCTGCAAAGGAATGTTTAACACAAGAACTTCGAAATCAGAATGACAGACAATTGGGAAAGGCATTCAAGGATACCTCTCAAGCCAAATGTGAAACCAAAGTCACACTGCAAGCCTTAAGTTGTCCTAAATACATTGAAGTAACAGGTGGAGGAAGAATTTGGTGAATTAGAATGAAACAGAGTTTCAGCAAAGACAGACTGTCTGAACGATACCAACTGTAGTCATGCCTGGAGTGGGGAAAATACAGTGACCACTGGGACACTGATCCGACTTGCCAAGTTATTGTAGGTAGACAAAAATGCTGGAGAAACTCAGCGGGTGAGGCAGCATCTATGGATCGAAGGAATAGGCGACGTTTTCGGGTCGAGACCCTTCTTCAGACTCACTGCCAAATTATTGTAATTCTTTGAACAGAGTGGAGAAAAGTGAACTGCCACAGGCAAATTGGATATGCAATCTCCCACTAGTCAAACATTTTAACTCCCCTTCCCACACTGACCTTTCTGTCCTGGGCCTCTTCCACTGTCAGAGTGAGGACCAGTGCAAATTGGAGGAACAGCACCTCATATTTCCCTTGGCAATCATTGATTTCTCTAAATTGTCCTGCTAATTTCACTGTCATACCCCTCGTTATCACCTCTTCCGCTGCCAACAATGGACTATTGTGGGCTCCACCTTTCCTTGGTCATCGGTGCAGGATTTCATCTGTTCTGAACCATTCATTACGTCTACTTTCCCTCTCCCCTGACTCTCAGTCTGAAGATGGGTCTTGACCCAAAACGTCATCTATTCCTGTTCTCCAGAGATACTGCCTGACTCCAGCATTAGTTACTCCAGCATTTTGCTGAGTTACTGCAGCATTTTGTATTTATCTTCAGTGTAAACCAGCATCTGCAGTTCCTTCCTACACATTGAATCCCTTTACTTAGCCTTCAAAAAGGTATTTAATAAAGTCTTGCATGATTTGTCATGCAACAAGTAAAAGCTTGTGGTATAGGAGGCAATACTGATGTGGACATTGGCTTGACTGGGTAACAGAAGAGTTGACAGAGAAAGGTCTCTATCTAGCTAGGTGTAATGAACAGCGTGCTGCAGGGATCTCTGCTTCTTACACTTTATATCCATGACTTGGATAAAGGCCCTGAAGATATGGTTGCTTAATTTGCTGATGCTAAAATAGGTGGGAGAGTAAACTGTAAAGAGAGCATCAGGGAAATGGAGAAGTGAGTGTGTGGCCATGGTAATGGAGAGGAATTGAAAAATATGTTGGCCATTCCAGCAGGAGCAATAAAAAAATATTACCTAAACGATGAAAGGTTGTGGAATTCAGAGTTTAGTTTGGTTTAGAGATACAGTTTAGTTTAGTTTTAGTTTAGTTTAGAGATACAGCACAGAAACAGGTCCTTTGGTCCAACCGAGTCTGCGCCGACCAGCGATCCCCACACACTAATACTATCCTACACACTAGGGACAATTTACAATCTCAGCGAAGCCAATTAACCTACAAAATTGTACGCCTTTCTAGAGTGTAGGAAGAAATCGGAGTTCCCGGGGGAAACCCATGTGAACACAGGGGGAACGTACAAACTCCATACAGACCCGCGGTCGGGATCGAACCCATGTGTGTGGCGTTGTAAGGCAGCAACTCTACCGCTGCGCCACCGTGCGGCCATGGGGATAAATCACGGAAGAATCAATATTCAAGGTTTGAAGGTCAGTTTATTGTCACATGTATCAATTAAGGTACAGTGCAGTAAATAATTAGAAAAGCTATCTCTCCACATCACTGTCTATATCTCTCGTTTCCCTTATCCCTAACCAGTCTGAAGAAGAGACTCAGCCTGAAATGTCACCCATTCCTTCTCTCCAGAGATGCTGCCTGTCCCGCTGAGTTACTCCAGCCTTTTGTGTCTACCTTCAACCATTATCTTATTGGATGTTGAAGCAAGCTCAAGGGATGAGGGGCTTATTCCTGCTCCTGTTATGTTTATACTCCACAAGGTTCATCTGAAGAACTGGCAGAAGCGAAAATCTTCATCAACCTACCTTATGGGCGGCACAGAGGCACAACGATAGAGTTGCTGCCTTATGGGCCTGTCCCACTTACGCAATTTTTTTCGCCGTATTGAAAATTGAAAATATCGCGTAAGTGGGACAGGCCCATTACAGCGCCAGAGGCAGGAGTCTAGTAAAGTCATGTATTGCTCGTGATGTTTGTAGTATGGTGGAGGCATTTTAGTTCAATGCGCATTGGATGATGGAGTGGAAAAGCCAATGACTTTCACAACACAAACTTTGACAAAGAGCAAAAGAAACTATGCTCAAGTTGTGAAACGGACGTGGGGAAGTTTCTTTGAAGTGAAACATTTCCATCAATTCTTTCTGGGCAGACAATTTATTTTGATCAGAGTACAAATCCTCTCAGCAATTCTTGGTCAGCACACTGAAAACGACTGCATTAATAATACAGCCTTTTATTTCTGTATGAACACATCATCAAATATAGAACTTCAAAGCAAAATGGAATTGCCAAGGTGTTGTCCATGTTACCATTTGAGAATACAGAGTTGATGTGAAAGCATGTTCACACATTGAAACTAGATTATTTTTCAATTACCTCAATAGAGGTAGCCAAGAAAACACAAGGGAAGTTCTAAGTATACAAAAAACTTTCAACGAATGGTTGGAATCAAATAAAATGTCCAAACAAAACCAGATTATCCTGATGATACAAGATGCTGAGAAAACCAAAATTAAATGGAGCACAGAATGCATTTGCTCATCTTGTGCAGATATGGAAATTCAGCAATATCCTCCTCGGCATCTACTTGTGTTGTGGAATCGAAGATCTTGCAAGCTACAAGGAATAAAGTAAGAGATTGACTTCAATCAAATTGTGTGCACTAAGCAAAGCTTCCGTGTGGTCAGGTTTAATCCAACATCTTGAAGAGTTTGTAAGCAACTTCTTAACTATTGAGGTTGTAGAGCCAAGGCAAGGTTAAAAGGGGCTGTTCCTGTGCTTTGCTATTCTGTGCTCTACATAAATGTTATCAAGGAAGTGGAGTTTCACAATATGACATTGATGAATAATTTTTAGCACAGAACACCACTAGGGCGGCACGGTGGCACAGCGGTAGAGCTGCTGCCTTACAGCGCTTGCAGCGCCAAAGACGGGGGTTCGATCCTGACTACGGGTGCTGTCTGTATGGAGTTTGTACGTTCTCGCCGTGACCGTGCGGGTTTTCTCCGAGATCTTCGGTTTCCTCCCACACTCCAAAGCCTACAGGTTTGCAGGTTAATTGGCTTGGTATAAATGTAAAATGGTCCCTAGTGTGTGTGTTAGATAGCGTTAGTGTGTGGGGATTGCTGATCGGCGCGGTGGCCGAAGAGACTGTTTCTGCGCTGTATCTCTAAACTACAATTCCACAACTGGTTGTCAAAAGCTTTTCACTGTACATGTGACACAAAAAAACTAAACTAAACTAAATAAAGCTCCCCAACAAATGCAAGTCTCTCTTTCCAAATTATGGTGCAAAGATCAAATTTGAATTTATTCCAACTCCCTCTGTTTCAATCCCTGTTGGGGCTCTTTCCTGCTCAACCGGAACCGAATGATCATTCTGACGTGAACACCGACTCTCTTTGTACAATGTGGCAGAAGATGTTACGTCAAAAGTTTACGTCACAAAAGGTTCCCCTCCGGAATCGAGCCAAAATCAATGTCAAGGCAGTAGCAGCAAATGATGTCATTCCATTTCCAGGAAACATGAGGTAAGAGCTGACAGTTCTGCTTGACATGCATGTGAATCGCACAGCAGTACGCTGGAAGCTAAACTCATGGTCACCAGAATCGAGAAGCAGATATTGGACAGCAAGACCCATTGCGCTGGTGATCGTGAAGCTACAATAGTTTTGTCTTGGCTCCCAGATGTGAGTTCAATGCTCTCGTGCAAGGATTATTCCCATATGGGAGAGCAGGATTTACATACTAATATCCCCACAAATTCACCATTCACTCATTTGGTTTTTGATGTACTGCAATTCACATTCAAATTGAATAATTTGCAAAATGTCGAGGAGTAAGAGAGACAAACTTTGGGTTTAGCAACTAAACTCATCTGATATATGTAGTTAGACAAAAATGCTGGAGAAACTCAGCGGGTGAGGCAGCATCTATGGAGCGAAGGAAATAGGCAGCGTTTCAGGTCAAAATCCTTCTTTTTAGGCCCGAAACGTTGCCTATTTCCTTCGCTCCATAGATGCTGCCTCACCCGCTGAGTTTCTCCAGCATTTTCGTCTACCTTCGATTTTCCAGCATCTGCAGTTCCTTCTTAAACAAATGATATATGCAGTTAATCAGAATGTAAATAACGAATACCATTTTAGTTTTGTTGAGGCACATAGGACTTGGATGGCACAGTGGCGCAGTGGTAGAGCTGCTGACTCACAGCGCCAGAGACTTGGTTTGATCTCGATTACTGGTGCTGTCTGTGTGGAAATTGCACATTCTCCCTGTGACTGCATGGGTTTTCTCCAGGAGCTTCTGTAAATTGCCCCTAGTGTGTAGGATGGGATAACATAGAACCAGTGTACAGGTAATTGATGGTCGATGCGGTCTCGGTGGGCCGAAGGGCCTGTTTCCACGCTGTACCTCCAAAAATCAGTTGTTTTGAAAACTGAACTCAGAAGACACAGAAGACTCAGATGAAACTCAGTCTGAAGAGGGGTCTCGACACGAAACGTCACCCATTCCTTCTCTCCAGAGATGCTGCCTGTCCCGCTGAGTTAATCCAGCATTTTGTATCTACCTCATTGGTACAATAACAATGTTGACATAGTATTATTCGTCATGGCATGGTGCCAACATCATCTAATTGGACATTGGCCTCATTATGAAGTGCTCAGAATAACCCCAAACTGAGCCAAATAATGTTTTAGTGTAGGGCAAAGGGAGATGGTTCTACATATCAAATAGTTTAGTTTAGTTTAGTTTGGTTTAACTTTTGTTTAGATTAGTTTAGAGATAAAGCACAGAAACAAGCCCTTCGGCCAACCAAATCCGTGCTGACCAGTGATCCCCACACACTAACGCCATCCTACACATACTAGGGACAATTTACAATCACACCAAGCCAAATAACCTACAAACCTAAATGTATTTGGAGTGTGGGAGCAAACCAGAGATCCCTGTGAAAACCACACAGGTCACGGGGAGAACGTTCAAACAAGCACCTGTAGTAAGGATCGAACGCGGGTCTCTGGCGCTGAAGGCAGCAACTCTACCGCTGCGCCACCGTGCTGCCCTAAGTAGTGCAAAGAGAACCTTCAACTTCTATCTGAATGGATTTAATGTCCAAACTTTTGGTGTCACATACGATGCACGAATATTACTAGTCCCAGGTGTGTCAGCTGAGAACATCAACGATTTTAATTGCCCTCGGTTTTTAAAAAAAAACTCTCTTTACATTTTTACCTTTTAATGAAAGAAGATTTTCTTTCAATGCTGAATTGACGAAGTCATAACTGTTCAGGAATTCATCCATGATCAGTGATACTAAGCATCTACATGTCATGTTGTAATCTGAAATTCATCCCATTGAGACAGAGTACAAGACACTAACGCAGGTAGAACACTGAGTGCCACTGCCCAAGGTTGAATCTGATTAAAAATTTGATTAGATAATTAATTTTAGTTGTTTCTAAGAGTGTTCTAAACCAGGCATTTAACCCGTTGCAACCTCATCAGCCTGACCAAAGTTAATTGCATAAAGCGTGTAAGAAAGTCTGAAGAAGGGTCTCGACCCGAAACATTGCCCATTCCTTCTCTCCTGAGATGCTGCCTCACCCGCTGCGTTACTTAAGCATTTTGTATCTACCAAAGTTAATTGCAAATATCTATTTAAAGTTCCAATACGAAACATCTAAGGAAATTGTTCTCCTTACTTTGCATTGAGAATCCATTCAATTGTGGGGTTTTTTACCACAACACTTGAGCATGCCTTGGGAAAGGTTGCTTGTGTGTCTGCAGTATTGGGCAGGTTTCAGTCGTTCACTCGGTAGACCAGAGAGTTCAAGGATCTTCAAACATTGTTAGAAGGGAATGGCTCCTAAACCCATGTCACAATGCGGCCATTTAAACCCAAGAGATTCCTGCAATTTTGATTCTCTGGCCTATGGTGTTACTATGAGGGATCAACTGAAAAGACAGTGAAATATTTCAAAGAAGAATTGGAAGCAAATTAATGACCACTTACAACCCAGCGGTATGAGTATTAATTTCTCTAACTCCAAGTAACCTTTGCATCCCCTCTCTCTCCGTCCCTCCCCTATCCTAGTCGCCGTACTAGTTTCACTGTCGTCCTGCTGAGTTTCATTGTTTCACCAGAGATGCTGCCTGACCCACTGAGTTACTCCAACTTTTTTGTGTCTACCTTAAATGACTACTGGAGTTCAATTTCATTTTGATGTGTTATTTTCAATTTTGCAAGCCAGATTTATTTTCAATCTAATCTTTAAAAACTTTGATTTAATGCATCGGCAAGCAGCTTGAGTAACTGCGACATGGTGGCGCAGCGGTAGAGTTGCTGCCTTATAGCACCAGGGACCCGGGACCTGGGTTCGATCCTGACTATGGGGGCTTGTCTGTACGGAGTTTGTACTTTCTCCCTGTGACCTTTGGTTTCTTCCCACACTCCAATGGCGTACAGGTTTGTAGGTTAATTAGCTTTAAAATAAATGCGGCTTGAAAAATTAAAAATAACATATCGGAATGAAATTGAACTCCAGTAGTCATTCATTTCACTTGCACTTTATGTGCAATGTGACGAATAAAACCATATTGTATTGTATTGTATTGTATTTAAGGTAGACAAAAAAAGCTGGTGTAACTCAGCGGGTCAGGCAGCATCTCTGGAGAAAAGGAATGGGTGAAGGGTCGACACCCTTCTTCAGACTGAGAGTCAGGGGAGAGGGAACCGAGAGATATGAAAAGGGATACAGCTGCTCCTCAACCTACGATAGGGTTGCGTAGGTTGAGGATAAACCCATCGTAAATCGAAAATATCATAAGTTGAAAACACATTTAATACAATTTGATCACGTGACCAGAAGTGACGTGCGGCTCGGTGCTGTTGCCGAGTTTTGGTTTCCTCCCACACTCCAATGACGTATAGGTTTGTAGGTTAATTAGCTTAGTATAGTTGTAACGAAATTAAACATGATTTCTATTTAAACTATTGCACACAATGCAATAACGAGAGTAGGATGACCAATAACACTGGCACGGGACGACATAAAGTATACGGTCTCTGGATTCACTGAGATGTTGTGAGTGCTTCAACACATCATCCCACCACCAACCAGAAAACATTGGCGTTGACATCATTGTTTATCTTTTCCTCATTGATTCCTTTGCAAATGGCTGGAGAGCTTTCTTCCTCCCTTAGGATATAAAATACTTCTCCTACCCTCTGCCTCTTGCACCAAGCCCATCATAGATTAGTCAGAAAACATCAGCATGAACTCACTTAGTCAAGAGTCAAGAGTGTTTTTTGTCAAAAGTGTGTAAGAAAGAACTACAGATGTTGGAAAAATTGAAGGTAGACACAAAATGCTGGAGTAACTCAGCGGTGAGGCAGCATATTCAGACTGAAGAAGGGTCTCGACCCGAAGCATCACCCATTCCTTCTCTCCATAGATGCAACCTCACCCGCTGAGTTTCTCCAGTGTTTTGTATCTATCTGCAGTATAAACCAGCATCTGCAGCTCCTTCCTACACACGTCTGTGGAATTCTCTGCCTCAGAGGGTGGTGGAGGCCGGTTCTCTGGATGCTTTCAAGAGAGAGCTAGATAGGGCTCTTAAAGATAGCGGAGTCAGGGGGGATATGGGGAGAAGGCAGGAACGGGGTACTGATTGGGGATGATCAGCCATGATCACATTGAATGTCGGTGCTGGCTTGAAGGGCCGAATGGCCTACTCCTGCACCTATTGTCTATTGTCTATTGTCTATTCAGACTGCAGATTCTGGAATCTTGAGCAAAAGAAAAAGACTGTGGGAAGAACTCAGCAGGTCAGGCAGCATCGGTGGAAGGAATAGACAGATGATATTATGGGTCAGGAGTCTTCTAATCAATCTGAAGAAGGGTCTCGACCCAAAATCTTGTTTCCCATTTCTCTCCACAGATGCTGCCTGACCCACCAATTTCCCCCAGCAGTTATAATTGTGCCTGAGTTTGGGGGTCATTTGTTTCCAAATGTCACCAGTCTCACAGATGAAACAAAAGTGATTTTTTTAGATATTTGACACACTTCATTTTTACATATAGATGACAGTATTACAGCCGCACATTAAGGCAGCACAGTGGCGCAGCTGGTCAATAAACAGCCCCAGAGACCTGAGTTGGGTCTCCTCGTCACCACGTGGGTTTCCTCCAGGTGCTCTGGTTTCCTCCCACAACCCAAAACCGTGGAGGTTTGCAGGTTAATTGGCCTTTGTAAATTGCCCCTAGTGTACAGGAGTGGATGCAACAGTGGGATCACTTAGAACTAGTGTGACTGGGAGATCGATGCTCAGTGCAGACCTGTTGGGCAGAAGGGCCTGGTTCCATGCAATATCTCTAATCTAAACAATACTGTATCTCGAGGAACGTGAAGTGCCGTTCTTCAGCTGTACCATTGCCACTCAACAGGAAGCACAAATGTATCTTTGCTCCTGTAGTGTCATGAGCAGAGAGTGGTAATAACAACAAAGTAAGATCCTAAACAATTAAATCCCAGAGTGTCCCACCATTCGTTAATGGTTGTAAATAGAAACGATCATCAAAGCTCGTCGGCGCACTGAATAATCTGCATCTGAACTGAATTGAGAGAGCCTGCATAATATCCACTGGTGAGCCGATGGGAACATGAAACAGATGAGCACAATAGGGATGCAGACTTTTCAAATAATATTGACATCTATAATTGCATCTCATTTCAAACTTTGTAGTTTAGAAATGGTTACCTTCTTTGCAATGCAACATCAGGGCCATTTTCATCATAGACTAGGTAGATAAACACAAAATGCTGGAGTAACTCAGCAGGTCAGGCAGCATATCTGGCAAGAAGGAAATGGTGATGTTTCGGGTCGAGACGCTTCTTCAGACTGATCTCGACCCGAAACATCACCTATTCCTTCTCTCCAGAGATGCTGCCTGAACCGCTGAGGTACTCCAGCATTTTGTGTCTATCTTTGGTTTAAACCAGCATCTGCAGTTCCTTCCTACATATAGACTGGGTTGATCTGTGTAGAAAGGATCTTCAGATGCTTTACACCAAAGATAGACACAAAATGCTAGAAATACTCAGCGGGACATGCAGCATCTCTAGATAGAAGGAATATGTGACGTTTCAGGTCGAGACTCTTCTTCAGACTGAAGAAGGGTCTCGACCCGAGATGTCACCCATTCCATCTATCCAGACAATGCTGCCTGTCCAGCTGAGTGTCTCCAGCATTTGGTGTATACTAGGTAGATCTATACCATTATTTAACGCTCCAGGTAGTACAGAGTTAAGTTGCCAGAATCATTTATAGCATCAATTGTTGATGTCCTCAGCATCCCATCATGACAGTTGGACCTTTCCACAAAAATAATATGCATCATTTTAAAATTAACTTTTTGGAAAGCATCTTACCTTTTCCGGGTAATGGTGTTATGTTCCAAGCTCACAGCCAAAGATGAGCTGCTATATTTTGTTGGCATAAGACAACAACAAAAGCTTCAGATATCATTACGCAATCGTATGAAACAGGTTCTGGTTTAAATCGAAGATAGACACAAAATGCTGGAGTAACTCAGCGGGACAGGCAGCATCACTGGATAGAAGGAACATCACCACCCATTCCTTCTCTCCAGAGATGCTGCCTGTCCCGCTGAGTTACTCCAGCTTTTTGTGTCTATCTTCGTATGAAAGAGAGGACTGTCTGCAGCTTCTCATTGCACCTGAAGTCATTTAATATTAGGGTAGGGGTTGAAAACATGGTTAGAAATATATTACGATTTTCAGGAATAGAAAATGCACTTATTGTAATGTGCGGTTTAAATCTGCTATGCATTTGTTCTCTCTTGACTCAGTTCATTTTGAAATACTTCACTCCTCTTTCAGTTAAACACTTACTAGAGTAAAACAGATGGCTCATGAATGAGAAGGCTGTAAATGACACGGGGTTTAGATGACGACATCAAACTACTGGAATGAAGCTTCAATATTTTATGACCATCACGAGCCCCTGGGAATATATTAATGTTTCTATACATGCAGTTTGCTCCTTCCCCTTTATTTCATTCAAGTTCACATGAACAGCGACGGTTACAACTAACTACCATTGTTCCATTCAAAGTGCATGCATTTCAACAGTGAGAATGCAAAGATTACGAGAGAAATTGTACGTGCATCTGATGGGAAGGAAGTGATGTGCTGAAAAGCAGTGACTTAAAGAGGTGGTGCATCAAACAGGCTCACTATTTGGCCATTGCAGGGCAGAGGTTCATAAGTTCATAAGTGATAGGAGCAGAATTAGGCCATTGGAACCATCTAGTCCACTCAGCCATTCAATCATGGTTGATCCATCTCTCCCTCCTAACCCCATTCTCCTGCCTTCTCCCCATAATCTCTGACACCCGTACTAACCTAGAATCTATCTATGTATGTCTTAAAAATATCCATTGACAGCCTTCTGTAGCACAGATTCACCACTCTTTGACTAAAAAAAATCTTCCTCATTTCCTTCCTAAAGGAACGTCCTTTAATTCTGAGGCTGTGACCTCTGTTCCTAGACTCTCCCACTAGTGGAAACAACCTCTCCACATCGACTCTATCTATCCAGGCATCCTTTGTGGTCATGATAGCACAGCTGTTGCAGCATAGAAAGCTTACTGTTGGGTTGCATCACAGCTTGTTTTGAGGAGAGCTCTACCCAATCCAAAGATCACAATCAATTTCCGGGAGTTGCAGATAGAGCCCAGTCCGTCACACAGACCAGAACTTACCCTTGGCTTGGTAAAATTGTAAAAAACATGTCTGCAGTGTGTGTAGGATAGTGTTAGCGTGCGGGGGATCACTGGTCGGTGAGGACTCGATGGGCCGAACGGCCTGTTTCCGCGCTGCATCTCTAAACTAAAACTAAACTAAACCTTCCCACCATTGACTCCATCTACACGTCGCACTGCATTGGAAAAGCAGCCAAACATAATCAAAGACTTGTCCCACACGAGAACAAACACAGACAGGGCGATCATTTCGTGAACACCATCGCTCAGACTGCATGAACCAACCTGATCTCCCGGTTGCTGGACACTTCTTCCCATTCCTACACTGACCTGTCTGTCCTCGGTCTTCTCCATTGTCAGAGTGAGGCTAAACGCAAATTGGAGGAACAGGATCTCATATTTCGCCAGGGCAGCTTGGTGGTATGAATATTGATTTCTCTCACTTCAGGCAGCCCCAGCATTCCCTCTCTCTCTATAACTTCCCCACCCAAGTCACACTAGTTTCTCATTTTCACCCTACAAACAGCTTACAATAGCCTGTTTCCTTTATGATTGTTACTTTTTGCATATCTTTCATTCATTGTTCTTTATCTCTCCACATCACTGTCTATATCTCTCGTTTCCCTATTCCCTAACCAGTCTGAAGAAGAGTCTCGAGTCCCGACCCGAAACGTCACCCATTCCTTCTCTCCAGAGATGCTGCCTGTCCTGTTGAGTTACTCCAGCTTTTTGTGTCTATCTTCGGTTTAAACCAGCATCTGCAGTTTGTTCCTACACACTTGTCCTGCCCCAGCCATTCTCCCCGCTCCTGTCCAGCAGAAGGTACAGAAGCTTGAAAGCGAGCACCACCGGACTCAGGAATAGCTCCTTCCCCTCTGTTATCAGATTTCTGTACCATCCTTCCAAAAGCTGGAGTACTGCTGATTCACACATGCTCCACTGAGGACGTTGGACATTGTCTAAGAAACTGATGCTGAGAACTATATCCTGCGCTCTCCTTTGCTCCATCTATTGTGCAAGAGTTTGAACAGATTACATCCATGTACAGTAGATCTAATCTGATTCGATAGCATGCACAACAAAGCTGTTCACTGTACCTCAGGGCACGTGGCAATAATAAACTTCAACCCACCGAATCATAGACCAAACACATGGGTAATCTGACAGAGATTGTGTAACAAGTTAGAGAGATAGTGAAGGCTAGTGGTCAGAGGCCAAATTAGAGTTTGGGCGGCTTGGGTGGGGGTGGGAGGGGGTGGGGTGGGGGGGGGGATGAGTGGGTGGATGGGTAATGTTCAGGTATGGATTGGGATCTTGCGGGGAGGAAGTGAGGAGAGGGATGAATGTGCAGCACAAGCGATGGGATGGCCCATTAGCTCCACCGAGGGGGAGCGTGGGGCCCAGATAACAGAAGGCAAGTAATGGGACACGTTTGAGGTCCCAGCCCGGCACAGTACCAGTCAACATGGTGAGGCAGCACAGTGACGCAGCGGTACTGCCTCATAGTTGTTGCCTTGCAGCGGCAGAGACCCAGGTTCGATCCTGACTATGGGTGCTGTCTGTATGGAGTTTGCACCCATTCTCCCTTTGACTGCGTGGGTTTTCTCTGGGTGCTCCACTTTCCTCCTACGCTCCAAAGGCATACAGGTTTGTAGTTTAATTGCCTTCGGTAATATTGCAAATTGTCCCTAGTGCGTGTAGGATAGCACTAGTGTGTGGGGATCACTGGTCAGCTCAGTGGCTGAAGGGCCTGTTTCTGCGTTGTATCTCTAAAGTCTAATCAATTCCCCTGGGAATGACGTGGTCTGATGACTTCACAAGTGCTACAAAATACACAGGAGATGGAATCACAATCTATGGTCAAAGTGGGAATCAGACTAATGTTGGGAAGCGCTCCCTCAAATTTCTGGAGTTATGCAAAAAGGAACCAGGAATGTCCATTATTGGACATCCTTCAGGGATATATTTATGAATATTATCTGAATATTTATTAATCATGATATTCTGAAATCAGAATTATACAATAAGGTAGCTACATTGCTATCCAGTAATGAGTTTGGAGCACAAATATACAAATAACATTTCAAATTGCAAGAGGGAAGATCATTTTTGGCGCTTCATGTGGATGGATGGATTCAGTTCTTACCCCACTTCATTATGCATCTCCTGCATTATCATTGGGATTGTTTAAGCTGTAATGGATTGAGCACAGGTATGATAGATATGCGGAAATATGAGAACAAATAAACAAACAATGTAAAAATAGGCAATGTGCTTCGACAGGTTTATGAAGAGAGAAAAACTAAATGTTGGTCCCTCAGGCTCTAAGACTGTGGAATTAATAAATAGAAATAGAGTAATAGCAGAGAATCCAAATAATTATCTTGGATCAGTCTTCATGCTAGAAGACATTAAATCATCTCAATAGTGATAGATCATCAAAAGGCTGTTGGAATGGAGAAACAAACCAATTTCTATGAAAAATTACATTGCGAACTAAGAGGCTAAATGTTGCCAGGTCTCCGTGACCTGATGCCTCAGGTGCTGGTGGAGAAATCACTGGGATGTTTTGGATGTAATCTATCCAAATCCCAAGGTACTGGAGAGATACCGGAGGATTGAAAACCCACAAATGTAACTCCGTTATTCAAGAAAGGAGGAAACAAAAAAATTAGACTTCAGTCAACCTTATAGCTTTCAGTGGGGAAATGCAGGAATCTGTAAGGCCAGTTAAATGGAGGACATTTAGAAAATCATCAAGGAGTCAATAAGGGACAGTTGATGCATTCAAGAACGGAATCAAGGGATATGGGGAGAAAGCAGGAATGGGGAACTGATTTTGGATGATCAGCCATGATCATATTGAATGGTGGTGTTAGCTCGAAGGGCTGAATGGCCTTCTCTTGCACCTATTTTCTATGTTTCTATGTTTCTATGTACAGACACATGGCATGCAGAGCCACCACCTCACAGCTACATTGATCCAAGTTCAATCCTCACCTCTGCTGCTTTGAGTTCCTGTGACATGGGTTTCCTTCGGGTGCTCCGGTTTCCTCCCACATCCTAAAGACAGTTGGGTTTGTAGGTTAATCGGCCTCTGTACATCACCCCCAGTGTAGGCGAGTGGTGGAATCTGGGAATAAGCATCTAGTTTTTTTTTGCTGCGGCAAGAAACTGCAGATGCTGGAATCTGTAGTAAATATCAAAATGCGTAAGGAACTAAGCGGGTCAGGCATCCCCAAGTTCTGCTACCTTCCGCATACACTAGGGATAACTGCAGTCCACGAACCTACCAACCAGAGCGTTGTTAGGTTCCAACTAGGGCGGCATGGTAGAGCTGCTGCCTTACAGCGCCAGAGACCAAGGTTCGATCCTGACTACAGGTACTGTACGATCTCCCTGTGATGAGAGTTTTCTCCGGGTGCTCCGGTTTCCTCCCACATTCCAAAGACGTACAGGTTTGTAGGCTAATTGGCTTTGGTAAAATAATAAATTGTTCCTAACGTGTAGGATCGTGCTAGTATACGGGGATCGCTGGTCGACGAGGACTCGGTGGGCCAAAGGGCCTGTTTCCGTGCTGTATAACTAAACTAAACTAAATGACGTGGAAGCAGTTTTTAATTACAGCTGCATCCATGGAAGAACTGGCAAATTTTCAACTCCAGGGATTAAACATCTGATTGATTGCAGTGCTTGGCAGGCATGGTACACTTGATTATTCCTCTCTGCTCCAGCTGCTGAAAATAGACCAGCCGATGGAGAATGTATAGTTCAGTTTTGGAACGCACTGTCAGCTCACCTCGAGGGCTTGGAACATAATCCATCTCAGAAAGGATGGGTTAAAGATGCGGATCGACACAGTAGTGCAGCAGTTAGTGCTGCTCTCACAAAGCTCCAGGGACCTTTAGACTTTAGAGATACAGCGCAGAAACAGGCCCTTTGGCCCACCGAGTCTGCACCGACCAGCGATTACCCATGCACTAGCTCTATCCTATACACCAGGGACAATTTACACAAGCAAATTAACCTACCAACTTGTACATCATTGTAATGTGGGAGGAGTAGTAGAGTAAGGTGACGTGCCTCAATGAATATCGACCAGTGGCACTAATGCCTGTGGTGATGAAGTGCTTTGAGAGGTTGATCATGGCGCAAATCAACTCCTACCTCGACAAAAACCTGGACCCACTGCAGTTCGCTTACCGCCACAACAGATCAACGGTGGATGCGATCTCGCTGGCCCCCCACTCCGCTCTGGACCACTTGGACAACAAAAACTCATATGTCAGGCTGTTATTCCTCGATTACAGCTCGGCATTTAACACAATCATCCCCTCCAAGCTGGTTACCAAACTCTCAGAACTGGGTCTCTGCGCATCCCTCTGCAATTGGATCCTCGACTTCCTCATTCACAGACCACTGTCTGTTCGTATTGGTAGAAATTTGTCAGACTCGATAACAATCAGCACGGGAGCACCTCAAAGCTGGGTGCTCAGCCCCCTGCTGTACTCACTCTATACTCATGACTGCGTAGCCACTCATAGTACGAACTCCATCATCAAGTTCGCTGACGACACCACTGTTGTGGGATGTATCACTGATGGGGATGAGTCAGAGTATAGAAGAGAGATCGAGCGACTGTCCATATGGTGCCAGCACAATAACCTGGCCCTCAACACCAGCAAAACCAAGGAACTGATTGTGGACTTTGGAAGGAGTAGGATGGGGACCCACAGTCCCGTTTATATCAACGGGTCAATGGTTGAAAGGGTCAAGAGCTTCAAATTCCTGGGCGTGCACATCTCTGAAGATCTTTCCTGGTCCGAGAACACTGATGCAATTATTAAGAAAGCACATCAGCGCCTCTACTTCCTGAGAAGATTACGGAGAGTCGGTTTGTCAAGGAGGACTCTCTCTAACTTCTACAGGGAGAGCATGCTGACCGGTTGCATCGTGGCTTGGTTTGGCAACTTGAGCGCCCTGGAGAGGAAAAGACTACAAAAAATTGTAAACACTGCCCAGTCCATCTTCGGCTCTGACCTCCCTTCCATCGAGGGGATCTATCGCAGTCGCTGCCTCAAAAAGGCTGGCAGTGAAAAAATTAGACTTGTCTTAATTGACAAACCAGAATTATTTGCTAGAATATGATCTCCATTTATTGATTTTCTGAAAGGGTAAATTGGTCCAGCACGGAAACTTGACTGAAATTTGAATCCAGGATTGGATGAATAGTTACACTTTATAATCTACAGACCTATCTCCAAAATTGTGTTATTGGTAATTTATCTTATTTTCTCTTATCTTTCTCCCCCCCCCCCCCCCCCCTTCTTTCTATCTATTAAAAAAAAATAATTATACAAATAGAAGCTGTGTTAATACGTAATTGATAAACGAGGACCACAGCTATGTTGATAGCTGGGACCCCAGCTATTTACAATATGTAATTGATAAACAAATTGTGGTTTGGTTACGATATGTATATACTTCTAATAAAAATATGATTAAAAAATAAAATAAAAAGGCAGGCAGTATCAACAAGGACCCACACCATCCTGGCCACACACTCATCTCCCTGCTACCTTCAGGTAGAAGGTACAGGAGCCTGAAGACTGCAACGACCAGGTTCAGGAATAGCTACTTCCCCACAGCCATCAGGCTATTAAATTTGGCTCGGACAAAACTCTGAACATTAATAGCCCATTATCTATTATTTGCACTTTATCAGTTTATTTATTCATGTGTGTATATATTTATAGAATGGTATATGGACACACTGATCTGTTTTGTAGTCAATGCCTACTATGTTCTGTTGTGCTGAAGCAAAGCAAGAATTTCATTGCCCTATCAGAGACACATGACAATAAACTCTCTTGAATCTTGAATCTTGAAACCGGAGCACCTGGAGAAAACCCCATGCAGTCACAGGGAGAACGTACAAACTCCGTACAGACAACACCGGGTCTCTGAAGCAGTAAGGCAGCAACTCTACCGCTGTGCCACTGTGCTGCCCTATCTCGGACATCATCAGTGCACCAGGTACCACCCACCTTCCCAACATGTGCTAGTTTGTAGATTGACTGGCTGTTGCAAATTGTCCTCACTATATGTAGCTGATAGAAGAATCAGGATGGAGATGGTGGACAGGTGAGAAAAGACAGATAAATGAGAGTGAAGAGAATGCTTTGAGAGTCATGAAGATTCCATAAACCACCTGTGTTTAGTTCTTTTTTTAAGAGATACAGAATAGAAACAGGACTTCCAGCCCACCGAGTCCATGTCGGCCATCGTTCACTAAATGAAGCAGGCTTAATACTGAGGGGTTGTGACAGAGATTATAATTTTACAAAGGATATGCAAAACAAAAGATCAATTCTTACAAACTAGTGAAACATATCATTGCTTGTAAACGAGTTGTCCGTTGCAGAAAGCAAGCTCTGGGGCGAGATCCTCCTCAGATTGAAGCAGAGGATGGCTTCTGTCAATTCTTCTCTAACTCTTAACACTGTAGTCTAGTTTCAGTTTAATTTGGAGATACAGCGTGGAAACAGGCCCTTCGGCCCACCGAGTCCACACCGACCAGCGATCCCCGCACATTAACACAAACCTACACACACTGGGGACAATTTGCACTTATACCAAGAATACAAACCCAAGCCAATTACCCTACAAACCCGTACGTCTTTGGAGTGTGGGAGGAAACCGAAGAAAACCCACGCAGGTCAGGGGGAGAACGTACAAACTCCGTACAGACAGCACCCATAGTCAGGATTGAACCTAGGTCTCTGGCGCTGCAAGCGCTGTAAGGCAGCAACGTTACCTCTGTGCCACCGCGCCACCTGTACTACTGCACTCTATTACTGTATGGTATTGCTGTATTGTGCTGCATTACTGAACTGTAATATTTATACAGTTTCTCCAGATCATCTGCTTTTAATTCTTTGTAACTATTCCTCTTGAACAGATCAAAATGGTGGGCAGGGATACTGAATTGAATTGAATTGAATTGAATTGATTGAATACATTTTATTAGCCAAGTATGTATACATACAAGGAATTTGCCTTGGTGCTTTGCTCGCAAGTAACAACACAATATACAGTAGACAATTAAAAATAAAACATTATAATTTAAACATGTGAAGAATGAAATAATATACCAGAGCACACGGAGGCTACAGACTTTTGGCTGTTGAGTAAAGCCACTGCTTGTGAAAAAAAGCTGTTTTTATGCCGGGCTGTGGCAGCTTTCACAGTCCGGAGTCGCCTTCCAGAGGGAAGTGCTTCGAAGAATTTGTGGCCAGGGTGAGAGGGGTCGGAGATGATCTTACCCGCTCTCTTCCTGGCCCTTTGTACAGTTCATCAAAGGAGGGAAGGTTGCAGCCAATAACCTTCTCGGCTGATCGAACGATGCGCTGCAGTCTCCGGATGTCATGCTTGGTGGCTGAGCCAAACCAGACCATGATGGAGAAGGTGAGGACAGACTGTATGATGGCCGTATAAAACTGGAGCATCATGGCCTGTGGAAGATTGTGTTTTCTCAGCTGCCGCAGGAAGTACATCCTCTGTTGGGCCTTTTTGACTGTGGAGTCGATGGTGGCCTCCCATTTAAGTCCCTGGAAATGATGGTTCCAAGGAACTTAAATGACTCCACAGATGTGACTGTGGTGTTGTTGATGGTGAGTGGGGTGAGGGGAGGGGAGCTCTCCTAAAGTCTACAATCAATTCCACTGTCCAAAGAGCATTGAGCTCTAGGTTGTTGCGATGGCACAAGGACGCCAGCTGTGTCACTTCCTTCTGTAGGCAGATTCCTCCCCATCCTGGATCAGTCCAATCAGGGTTGTGTCGTCCGCAAACTTGAGACGCTTGACAGTGGAGTCAGTGGTGGCGCAGTCATTGGTGTAGAGTGAGTAAAGGAGAGGGAAGAGTACGCAGCTTGCGGTGCTCCTATGCTGAGTGTCTGCGGGTTCGAGGAAGAAATGGAAGAGGCGCGAGAAGTATTGGGTCACATTAGGGTGGATAATGGCAGTATGTCAGGCTACAGAACTGTGTCTGTAATGGTGGTGAGCAACACAGGGGCCCCATAGTGGACTGTCCTCTCTCCCTTCCTGTTCACCATCTACACCTCAGACTTCAGATATATCTTCGTCTCCTGCCACCTGCAGAAGTTCTTGAATGAATCTGCATTTGTGGGCTGCATCAGTGAGTCAACAACTTTGTTGAGTGGTGTGGGCTGAATCACCTACAGCTCAACACTGACAAGACTTAAAGGCCTGTCGCACGAGTCTGCGGTTCATTGGCGGCAAAACAGGAACTATCTACCACTCCTGGGCCGCCAGAGACCGCGGGCTCGGTCAAACGCACAATTCCGGGGCCGTGCGGCGTTGTTCCCAAAAAACCCCCAACACTGTCCAAAAATATGTTCCTACCACACAGCCGCCGCCAGTGGATGCACGAGCGCCGTGAGTAGAACCTTCACCGCCACAGCCTCCGCCAGTGAGGCACGTGTGCGGCACGGCCGCCGCCACAGCGCCACGATCAGCACTGCCGCCGCCACAGCCCCGCAGATCCGAAATGACGTCATCGCAGTCGGCCCGCCCTTTTATTTTACTTACCGCAACCTCGTGGGCCAGCCGTACTTAAATCACTCGGCCCCCGCGCAGCATCCGTGCGGCGTTCCCGTGGCATAGGCTCGGCGCTCACGCCGTTGCCGTGCGGTCCCCCTCTACCGGCGACGCCGCGCTTCACCGCGCTTCACCGCCGATGACCGCACACCGTGAGACAGAGCCTTAAGGAGTTGGTGGTGGTCTTTAGGAGGAGAGGAACACCCCTGTCCCTGTCTCCATCAATGGTGTGGATGTGCAGTTTACCAAGGAGTACAAATACCTTGGAGTGTACCTGGACAGTAAACTGGACTGGTCCAGGAACACTGAGGCCCTGTACAAGAAGGGACAGAGCCGGCTGTACTTTTTGTGAAGGCTCGCTCCTTCAATGTCTGCAGTAAGATGCTGCAGATGTTCCACCAAGAAGCCAGTGCCATCTTCTTCACTGTCATGTGCTGGGGCAGCAGGGCGAAGGCCGCGGACGCCAACAGGATCACTAAACTCACCAGGAAGGCTGACCCAATCCTGGAGGCGGAGTTATATTCATGGGGTGTGGTCTGGGAGGGGAGGATGCTCCTCAAACTGCAGAGCATCTTGGACAATACAGCTCACCCCCTCCATGACACACTGGTCAATCTGAGGGGTACCTTCAGCAACAGACTGGTTCCACCAAGATGCAGGACAGAAAACCGCAGGAGATTCTTTTTCCCTGTGGCTGTACAACTCCTCCCCCTTCTGTCATGGGGTATGGAAAGGCAGGGGAGGCAGCTAGTTTTGTGCCGAGGAGATCAGAGCTCACAAATTTGATTCCATGGAAAAATAAGGTCAAAGGTGAACCCCAAAGCTGAGCAGCAACACAACCACAATGAACTACTAACACCATTGAATAGCACCAATGTGGTGTGCATGATCACTGATATGTTGAGGCACAGGTACGATACTCCCCGTGCAGGTGTTGTCTACTTGTCCTCACACCTTGCATATCTGTTTCATGTGGGCTGATGTAGATAAACACCCATTGTTTTGCAGTTACGTTTCGGGCGGCCACGGTGGCGCAGCGGTAGAGCTGCTGCCTTGCAGCGCCTGCAGCGCCAGAGACCCGGGTTCAATCCCGTCTATGTGTACGGAGTTTGTGCATTCACCCCGTGCCCGCGTGGGTTTTTTTGCCGAATTCTTCAGTTTCCTCCCACGCTCCAAGGATGTAAAGGTTTGTAGGGTAATTGGCTTGGTGTATGTTCAAATTGTCCATAGTGTGGAGGATAGTGTTAATTGTAGAGTCATAGAGTGATACAGTGTGGAAACAGGCCCTTCGGCCCAACTTGCCAACATGTCCCACCTACACTAGTCCCACCTGCCTGCGCTTGGTCATATGCCTCCAAACTTGTCCTATCCATGTACCTGTCTAACTGTTTCTTGAAAATTGGGATAGCCCAGTCTCAACTACCTCCTCTGGCAGCTTGTTCCATACACCAACCATCCTTTGTGTGAAAAAGGTAATGTGTGGGGATTGCTGGTCGGTGCAGACTCGGTGGGCCAAAGGGGCCTGTTTCCATGCTGCATCTATAAACTAAACTAAACTAAAGTGGCTGAGCCACCATTTAACACTACCAGTAGAAGTGTGCATCTGTATAATACCTCCTCTCATAAATCCTGCATTGTTTTAAGTTCTGCGGTGTATGCAGGATGGGCGATCTCATGCACAGAGTGGTCTTGATTTTTCTATGCATCAAGAACGCCACAGGAGATCCATTTTCCCTGTGGCTATCCAACTTTACAATTCCTCCCCCTTCAGTCCTGGGATAGATTGAGACTGACTCCCCTCCCCCTCCCCCCCCCCCCTCCCCAATCTTTGCACATCCCCCAAGCCTTTCCACTCGACACTTTAATTTCATGTTTCATGTATTTAGTGTATTTATGACTGTTGGCAGATCAATTTCCCTCCTGGGATAAATAAAGTTCTATCGTATCGTATTGTAAGCATTTGCATCGCTCATTGCGTGTGAGTGGATACAGTTGAGAGTTGCATGAGCTACTGAAGACCAACGCCAGGAGCCTGTGGTGTAGGATCTATCGCCATGTGTTTCTTTGTCATGTTTTATTAAACTGTTTGGAGGTGCACGCTGCTTCTTCTTCTTCTTGTGTTTGAGGCAGCAGGGTGATCCCATCCGGTTCGACATCTGTAGGTGCCCGCCATAAAAAGGGCGCATGCCTTTTTGGCGCCAAGCTGCGGTGACTGCTGCTGCCTCTGGTTGTTGTCATTAGCCTGACTGAGGTCAGTTGACAGGGGCTCACCACGGGGAGGTCGACAACATGTGCCCAAAGCTTCAGGGTTGATAACAGCAAAGCACCAGCTCAGAGGGGCATTCAGACTGCACAGCAATGATGGGCCATTGCTGAAGTCTTGCTGACTGGGTCCTCGAGTTGCTGCCTTCCAGTGAATGAATGTTGAGAGGAGTTGAAAGATACAGTATGGAAACAGGCCTTTGGCCCATCTAGTCCATGCCAACCTTTGTTCACCAGTTCACACTAGTTCTTTGTTATTCCACATAGAAATGGGGGAATGACATAGAGCAACATAGACAGCCTTGAATGTCCGACTGAGTGCCCATTACAAAGTTCCATTGACTATTAATGCATCAAGTGTGAATATTTCTGGTCCTTATATGTGCACAGTTTGCAGTTACAGAGCATGTAAGGATGTGTGATGATCATAGTCAATGAGCCATACCATGTGGACGCAAACCCTTTGGCCCAACTTGCCCCTGCCGACCACAATGCCCCATCCATGCTATTCTACCTGCCAGGGTTTGGCACATACCGTATCCCTCTAAATCTTTCCTATCCATGTACCTGTCCACTTTCATTCATTATTCTTTATCTCTCCACATCACCGTCTATATCTCTTGTTTCCCTTATCCCTAACCAGCCTGAAGAAGGGTCTCGACCCAGAACGTCACCCATTCCTTCTCTCCAGAGCTGCTGCCTGTCACGCTGTTACTCCAGCTTTTAGTGTATTTCAAATTTATTTTATTGCTGTTGCTGTACCTGCCTATATCACACCCTCTGTCCATATCGCACCCTCTGTGTGCAAAAGGTTGCTCCTCAGATTCCTATTAAATATTTTCCCTCTCACCTTAAAGCTGTGTCCACTGGTTCTTTTTTCCCCCACTCTGGGTAAAATAACCAAGACCGTGCATTCACCCCAACGTGATTTAATACACATCTGAGATCACCCCTCATCCTCCTGCACTCCAAGGAATACAGTCCGATCTTGCTCAACCTCTCCCTACAGATCAGGCCCTTCCTTCGAGTCCTGGCAACATCGTTATCCTTGAACTAATGCAGCTGATATGAAGACTGGCCAGAGCTAGGTACCAAAGAATCATGTGAAATGATGGAATGCACTGCAGTAAAAAAAAGCTCACTTGCTCAGGATAGGAGGTGTGTGGTGTTTGGTGAAAACTGTGTCCTTACGATTTTTATAATGTACTTCCACAGCACCTAATCTAAATGCATTATCTGCAGCTAGACTTAAATGTGCAGAGCTTGAGCAGTTCTTGTATAGCGGAAAAGAATATAAAGGGATGATGCTGCTGCCTTTGTTCCTCTCACAACATCTTTGCTGTGAAGCAAGATGGATGATAAATGAAAATGTCAACAGCTCCCTGAGGTTGGAAGAGCTGTTTCATATCATCATTCATTTGCCAGTGACTCCGTTCAGGATGTGCTCCCTCGCTGAATGTGGAATGGTTTGTAAAGTTATTTACCGAAGTGGAAATGTATGGAACCAATTTTTGTTTTTAATCATCCATTTTGAGATTTTCTGCCACTTTCAAGGTCTGTGTACACAAAGTTGGTCTACCCTCGTTCTGTGGAAAATAAACCTAATTTATGGTGCCATTTCAAACAAAAATGTTTTGGGCTATTCCTCGAAGTTGAAATTTATCTGCAGGGTGGGATTAAATATTTTATAATTCCCTGTCAATAGCAGATGCTGAAAGACCAGGTATAAACTGCCCAGTGATTTTACTGTAAGGTGGCATCTCCTGCTGCTAATTACGTGACATTTATGTTGTCCTGACTCATTGGAGGAAGCTACAACCCCATGGCCGATGAATGGCATTTTTGTTCTTTCTCATCTCATGCCTATTATCAACTGAGCTAGTATTTTCTGAATTCATCTCAAGATAGGGGCGACTCTTCTTGGATTTTCTCTCACACACAGGATGGTACAGTGGTGCAGCAGGTGCCTCACAGCACCGTGAGGCACCTGCTGCCTCACAGCACCGTGGACCCGCGTTCAATCCTGACCTCAGGACGTCTGTGCGGAGTTTGCACGTTCTCCCTGTGACCGCGTGGGTTTCCTCCGGGTGCTCCAGTTTCTTCCCACGTCCCAAAGACGCGCAGGTTTGTAGATTAATTGGCTTCTGTCAATTGTCCGTTGTGTAGGGAGTGCAAGAGAAAGTGGGATAACATAGAACTAGTGTGAACAGGTTGAACAGGGAGACCCTTATAGAGTCATAAAGCCTTGGTCAGTCATACAGCGCTGAAACAGGAGCACACTGACCAAGAAGCCCCACCTGCCCATGTTTGACCCATTTCCTTCTAAATCTTTCCAATGTACCTGTTCAAATGTCTTTTAAATGTTATAATACCCGTCTCTGCTCCCTCCTCTGACAGCTCGCTTCATATAGCTACCCTTCTCTGTGTGAAAATGTTGCCCCTCAGGTTCCTATTACATCTTTCCCCTTTCACCTTAAACCTATGTTCTTGATTCCACTACTCTGGCGAAAAGACTGTGCATTTATCTTCTCTTATCCTCTCATGATTTTATACACCTCTGTAACGATCACACATTATCTTTCAACCTTGTTTCAGTGGCAGTGGAGCAATGGCCAACAAATTGACACAATGCGGAGTGAGTGCCCGTACAGCCTGGACTGCACAGCTCGTAAGATGCTACAAAGTTCTGAAATTGTCCCTAGTGTGTAAAGATTAGTGAATGGGTTAATCGCTGGTCGGTGCGGACTCCGTGGGCCGAAGGGCCTGTTTCCCGCTGTATCTCTAAATCTTTCCTCAATCTCTTGATCATATGAAGCAACCGTGGCGATCCGTGGTCTGTGGGAGAAAATAGTGGAAGATGTTCTAAAATATATAACATGGTTGGACTTCAAATGTCATCCACAAGTTTGGATCCTGAGCCAAATTCCTCTGCATTAATATGGAAACAACTGATTACAGGAAGATGCTGGCAGTGAACCATCCTTCAGGCTTCTTCACACATCTTGGATTGCAGCCTGCACTAAAACACTGCCAAGAAATGTGGTGTTGACTGTGAAAGTTTTTTAAATTGGAGAGGGGTTTTAAGAGGGGCTTAATTCAAACTTGTATACAAACTTTGACAGGAACAATATTCTATTGTACACAAAACAAAGGACATGTGACATGAAAGGCTTTCACAGTATAACTGCAGAGCCAATGAGGGAAGTCAGGGAGAGCATGAAAGGTGGACCATCCAGTCCACCAGTGTGGGAAGGAACTGCAGACGCTGGTTTACACTGAAGATAGACACAAAATGCTGGAGTAACTCAGCGGGACAGGCAGCATCTCTGGATAGATGGAATGGGTGTCGTCTCGGGTCGAGACCCTTCTTCAGACTGAGAGTCAGGGGAGAGGAAGACACAGAGATAAGGAAGGGAAAGGTGTGAAAACGAGACATCAAAGGGGATGTAGTTCAAGGAAAATCATTGTTAGCTCGGAGAAGGGGACAACAAAGCAGACAAAATAAAATACGATCAGGGAGACAGTCAGACTGGTCAGAGAACTGGGAAGGGGGAGGGATGGAGAGAGAGAGGGAAAGCAAGGGTTACTTGAGTTGGAGGTGTAAGCTGCCAAGCGAAATATGAAGTACTGTTCCTCCAATTTGCTCTGGGCCTCACTCTGACTGTGGACGAGGCCCAGGGCAGAAAGGTCAGTATGGGAATGGGTGGGAGAGTTAAAGTGTTGAGCAACTAGTAGATCAGGTATGTTTAGGTGGACTGAGCGGAGGTGTTCATCTAAACGATCGCCAAGCCTGCGCTTGGTGTCGCCGACATACAGGAGTCCACACCTGGAACAGTGGATACAGTAGATGAGGTTGGAGGCGGTGCAAGTGAAACTCTGCCTCAGTTGAAAAGACATTCGGGGTCCCCAGCACTTCAAGTAACCCTTATTATCCCTCTCTCTCCATCCATCCCCCTCTTAGTTCTCCGACCAGTGACTGCCTCCCTGATTATATTTTATCTCAGTATGCTTCGTTGTCACCTTCTCCTAGTTAACAATTATCTATTCTACATTTTCCTTGAACTTCATCCCCTTCAAAGTCTCATTTTCACACCTAACACTTCCTTAACTCTGTCTCCCTCTCCCCTGACTCTCAATCTAAAGAAGGGACCCGAAATGTCACCCATTCCTTCTATCCAGAGATGCTGCCTGTCCCACTGAGTTTTGTGTCTATATCCAGTCCATCAGGCCCACTTCACAATGCTCAAGATTATTACTGATGTTCTACCTCAACAACATAGTCCAGCACTAACATTATATCCCTTGAGTTCTGAAAATGTCCAGATATCTTTCATTCCCTGCTTTGAATGAATTGATTGAAAGATACAGCATGAAAACAGACGTATCGGCCCAACGAGTCCACGCCGACCAACGATCATTTGTTCACATTAGTTCTATGTTATTGCACTCTGCATCCACTCCCTGTACATGAGGGGTAATTTAGGGAGGCCAAATAAACCTGCAAACCCGCACGTCTTTGAGATGTGGGAGGAAACCGAAGCACCCAGAGAAAACCCACTCGGTCACAGGAAGAATGTGCAAATTCCACGCAGACAGCACCCGAGTCAGGATCAAACCCGGGTCTCTGGCGCTGTGAGGCAGAGCTCTACCCACTGCACCACTGCAACGACTGATCTTCCACAGCCATCTGCAGTAAAGAGTTCGAAAAGTCCACCACCCTTTGAGGGAAGAAATGTTTCCATATCTCAGTCCTAACTGGCCCACACCTTATCACAAACTGTGTGCTGGCCCAAGACCCTTCAAGCAGCAGAAATGACCCCCGCCCCCCCTTGCATCCAACTCAGCCCTTTAGGAAGTTTGTTTGTTTTGATGAGATCTCCACTGATTCTTGTACATCCTAGAGAACATACTCCCAGTCTACTCAATCCTACAGTAAACCTGCTAAACCTGCAATTAGCCTATTGAATTGTTGCTGCATTCCCTCCATGACAAGTGCATCACAAAAACTATATGTTTGTTGTGTTTGCTTTCTGTAACAAGTAGCATACCTGGTATTTATTGTTGGTCGTCGGTGTTTCGATCCTCCGTGGGTTTCCTGTAAACAGAGAACATCCCACTTTCCTTCAGAAACTATCTTCCCTATTAGTGACCTCCCAGAGATGGCGGACTGCAGGAGTGGGGCGGCGTTGTGTATGGCTGCTCTGCCTGCAGTCCGTCCTTTCACCCTTTTTTATTTTTATTTTTAGTCCTGTTACAACAAAATGTTTGTTGGAGGTCTTCTTTTAAGTGGTGGGTGGGGGGAGGGGAAGGGGGAAACTTTATTTCCTAGTCCCTACCTGGTCGGATAGGCGGCTTCCCTCCGAGCTGCTTCTTCGCCCCTTTCTCGCGGCCTACCATCGGACTGGAGCAGCGTTTCCTGTCGGGATCGGCCGGGACAACAGCTTCGGCGGTGGCACAGCGCTGGGACACCATCACGGAGCAGGAGATGCCTTTCCGGGTCGCCGTCCGGTAAGCTCCGGAGTGCTGTGACCGCCGACTCCAACATCGAGGAGCTGTGGCTGCGGAGCGTCCAGCCGCGGGCGGCGCTGGATTTAAAACACCGCGGAGCCTGGGATCCGAGATCGCCAGAGTCGGAGCTACAGCCAACGCGGCCTGAGGACTACGGGTGCCGCGGTCTCCGGGGAGGGAGCGGCCGCTCCAGACATTTCCAAGCCGCTGAAGAGTGTTCACCCGACGCCGGAGTTGCAGCTTTCCGGCAAGAGGGCCTGAAAACATCGGACTGGCTGCGGAGGCCACAAATAGGCCCCGACCTTGGGTGATCACAGAGGAAGAGGACTGAAACTTTCTGATGCCTTTCCCCACAGTGGAAATTTTTGATTCTGTTGTGGGGGGATGTTCATGTTGAATTCTACAATGTGTTATGTCATTTTTCTTTTTTTACATTTTTCTATGGATGTACGGAAACGTAATTATTTTTTTCTATGTATAGCAATTTGGTTTCAACGCGAGTTGATTTAAACGTGCTATATAAATAAAATTTACTTACTTATTTACTTACTAGTGTAGCCTTGGCACTGGATATGACTTCACACCTCCATGACAGGATGGAGAGGGCCAGCCTTGACAAAGGTCATCCGTGACTGTGGTCAATCTGGGGATGTGGGGTCTCCTCCGCCGCTGCCTTCCTTTCTCTTTGTTGTAGCTCGCTGTTGGCTGTTGTTGTTGTCATCTACCATGTTGCCAGAATTGGTCGCCCGACGCAATACAGAGTGCATCATGTCGTCGTTCCGGGGATCGCCACGAGGAGGCTTCTGTCATGATCTGGAACCATGATGCGAAACGTCAACTGCAGGTGCGATGGAATGATGTCCCTGTTGGAACACTGCAAAACCCCAAAGTACCTAGGTGTGGTCCTTGATCGCACGTTATCATATCGCCAACATGTTGAGAAAACCAAGGCAAAAGTTGACACCCGGAACCATGTCATCGAAAAATTGGGAAACAGCTCATTTGGAAGTGACCCAACAACAATCCTCACTACAACCCTAGGCGCTCTGTTTCTCAGTGCAGAAATATACAAGCCCTGTCTGGAGCCGCTCTAAACATGCACGCAAGGTGGGCTCTGCATTGAACACTGCCTGCAGGAAAACCACAGGATGTCTGAAGCCGATAAAGGTTGAACACCTGTACGAGCTGGCTGGCATCGACGAACCATCTCGAAGACGTGATCGGGAGCTGCAGTAGAACGCCTCAATGCGGACACAGACCCCCGTCACCCCTTGCACAATCACCAACATGCCAAGAAACACCTGAAGTCGGAACAGCTTCATGGAACTAGAGCCAACCGTGCCCGGCACCAAAACCAAACAACAGATGGCACCAGGACACCACCTGCCTTATACTACCTGGAAAGCCCTAAACCGCCTCCTCACTGGGGTGGGACGTTGCGGACTCAACCTGAAGAAGTGGGGCCTCTCGGACTCTGACAAATGCAACCGTGGAGAGGTACAGACAACGGCCCACCTGCTGACTTGCGGCGGAGAGGCATGTACTGCGGACAATCTCCACAGAGGCACAGATGTGGCACTGGCTGCGGCGGAGAGGCATGCACTGGGGACGATCTCCGCAGAGGAACAAATGTGGCACTGGCTGCAGCAAAGCGATGGCAGAACGTCGTCTGACACATGAGCGAACAAACTAAAACTATACATACTGCTCCAGATATATTCTCAAAAAACATCTCCAACTGCAATAAGATCCTTACTCCTGTAATCATGTAATGAAGACTAACATACCATCTTCGTTTGGTGCCACATGTTGACCTTTAGTGATTTATGTACAGGCATCCCTCAGTCCATTTGACCATTAACACTATCAAATCTCTCATCATTTTACAAATACTCTGCCTTATGATCACCGGGTCAGGCAGCATCTCTGGAGAAAAGGAATAGGTGATGTTTCGGGTCGAGCCACTTCCAGAGATGCTGCCTGACCCGCAGAGTTACTCCAACACTTTGTGTCCTCCTTATCCACTCAGGTTGTCCATGTTTCCATCAAGCTTCTTTATATCCTGCCCCATGCACAATCCTGCTCTAATTAGGATTGTGAAGGGAAAGATAAGCCAGCGTTGCACCAGGTATTGTCATCATAGATTTGGCAACATTGGGGGAAAGGGACGTTGACATTGGGACAAGTAATTGGGACCATGAAAGCAAGGAATACACCCACTTAGTAACTCTCAGAAGATCAACCTTTAAGACTGAACGAGCAAGCACAGGCAAGTCTGGTCCCTTATAGAGTGATAGATTCGGCAAAACCTCCAGTTAAATTCCTGCTCACATACAACTGACTTGCACTAAACTGAAAGTAGACAAAAAATGCTGGAGTGGAGAAACTCAGCATCTATGGAGAAAAGGAGTAAGCGACATTTCGGGTCGAGACCCTTCCACAGACCGAAAATTCTCCCCCAACCCCCCTCTACTCTCAGTCTGAAGAAGGGTTCCGACCAGAAACACCTCCCATCCATTTTCTCCTGAGATGCTGCCTGACTCGCTGAGTTACTCCAGCACTTTGTGTCTATGCACTGTTTATAGATCAGGCACAATGACAGTGGCAGTCAATGAAGCGGCCTCTCTGATGATTCTGTGCCTTTGGTGGTAGTTAGCAATCAGCAGAATGTCGCAAGGACTCCCAGCCTGGTCAATGCCAGTTTTTGCTGCCATCACTAAAGTGAAGTGATCTGATTTGAATGTAGAGCAAAAGACATTGTGCTAACAAAACCCGGTCACACAGCCCAGGTGGAGTGATCACTGTTGCAATTGCAGTTGCTAACTAATGGCGTATCTAAACGTGATTAAAACCATGATAATAATTCTATTGTTTCAATGCTCTACAAATGAAGACCTGTTACGGGTTATTGTTTCCACATGGAGCTGTTAACCATGCATTTCACACTGACAGATACCGCTGATAGGCCTCAAAAATCAGCATTTTACGCCTCTGCCTTGGAATTTTGATAACATACAAATGCCAATTTGTACCAAACTCAACACACAAATTGTTTTCTTAGTATTGGGATACACATTCTCTCTGGATTCATAAATCAGTTCAGCTTCAACCATTGTGAGCAGTGACAACCCTTACTTTTGGGAATTAGTTATAGTCAGAGTCATTCAACATGGAAACAGGCCCTTCGGCTCAACGTGCCTACACCGACCAATATGTCCCATCTACACTAATCCCACCTGCCTTGGTTTGGCCCATATCCCTCTAAACCTGTCCTATCGATGTACCTAATTGCTTCTTAAAAACGTCGCAATAGTCCTGCTTCAACTACCTCATCCGGCAGCTCGTTCCACACACCCACCACCCTTTGACCGTCCCATCTACCTGTGACACCATCTTCAAGGAACTATCAGTTTAGTTTATTGTTAGGTGTACCGAGGTACAGTGAAAAGCTGTTGTTGCATGCTATCCAGCCAGCTGAAAGACAATACATGATTACAATCAACCCATTTACAGTGTATAGATACATGATAAGGGAATAACTTTCAGTGTAAGGTAAAGCCAGCACAGTCCGATCAAGGATAGTCGAGGGTCACCAAAGACGTAGATAGTATTTCAGCACTGCGCTCCGGTTGTGGTGGGATGATTCACTTGCCTGATAACAGTTGGGGAGAAATTGTCCCTGAATCTGGTGGTGTGCATTTTCACACTTCTATACCTTTTGCCTGATGGGAGAAGGGAGAAGAGGGAGTGGCCAGGGTGCAACTCATCCTTGATTAAGTTGCTGACCTTGCTGAGGCAGCGTGACGTATAAATGGAGTCAATAGAAGAAAGGTTGGTTTGTGTAATGGTCTGGGCTGCGTCCAGTTTTCGCTGCAATTTCTTGAGGTCAACTGTCCCCAAACCAAGCTGTGATGGATCCTGATAAAGCACTTTCTATGGTGCATCTGTAGAAGTTGGTGAGAGTTTTAGGGGACAAACAAGATTAACTGGGTGTAGGAAACGACTAAAATAATTTCAGGCCAGTCAATCTTTAAAAAAAAAATCTCCTCACTAACATCTGCCTAGGTTCAAGAGCTGTTTGTCGGATTAGGCAGCAGCATCCTGAAACATGTACAGCCTTTGAATCGTATTAAAGCATCAAAATCCGATCAGAAATTTCCACAACAAACAGTGACATAATGGATTTACCAATCCAGTCTTATTGTTGAAACAAGGACTGCAACAATTCAAGACAGGCTTCCACTTGTTCCTCCAGGGTTAACAGAATTACCAAACTCATCAGGAAGGCTGGCTCCGTCCTGGCGGTGGAATTGGATTCACTGGAGATGGTCTTGGAGGGGAGGATGCTCCTTAAACTGCAGAGCATCTTGGACAATACAGCTCACCCCCTCCATTACATGCTGGTCAACCTGAGGTGCAACCTTCAGCAACAGACTGGTTCTACCAAGATGCGCACAGATCGCCACAAGAGATCTTTTTGCCTTTGCGATCTTCTGTCCTGGGGTAGACTGACTCCCCTTCCTCCGCCTCCCCCCCCCACCCTATTTTTGCACATCCACAACCTGGACTTTCCACTTGTCACTTTAATTTCATGTTTCATGAATCTTGTTGTGTTTTATGACTGTTGACAGACCAATTTCCCTCCTGGGATAAATAAAGTTCTATCGTATAGTTAACCTGTTCGGTTTACTCGGGTCATAGAGTACATGAAAACAAAATCTTGGCAGTGAACAGGTTAATAGGGATGGACGATGAATTCAGGCCCATCTTGCCCCAAATTTCAAGAGCAAAAGGAAAAAATAAATCTTGGTTTTAAAATATATTATAATTAATACATTTCAGTACACTAATCAACTTAAATGAAATCTCCAGTCCCTATAGATCTCACGATGATTCTCATAAATGTCTCTCTCCAATGTGTCTTCCTTTCTTTCAATTCCTTCTGCCTAATTCTGTTTTCAAATCATTGACGTATAAACCAAAGAACATATTTTGGTTCTCCGTGTGACCATGTGGGTTTCTTCCGGGTGCTCCGGTTACCTTCCACGTCCCAAAGACATGTGAGTTTGTAGGTTAATCAGATGTGTCTAAAGCCATACAGAAAACCAGACTCAAACTATAACTCATGAACTAAAGCACGGTGGCGCAGCGGTAGAGTTGCTGCCTTACAGCGCCAGAGACCCAGGGTTTTCTCCGAGATCTTCAGTTTCCTCCCACATTCTAAAGACGTACAGGTATGTAGGTTAATTGGCTTGGTATAAGTGTAAATTGTCCTTAGTGTGTGTCGGATTGTGTTAATGTGCAGGGATCGCTGGTCGGAGAGGACTAGGTTGGCCGAAGGGTCTGTTTCTGCGTTGTATCTCTAAACTAAACCTAAACTAAATTACAATTTAATGCATTAAGTTTCACTGTCTGCATCGAATACGCATGTTATTTCCATGGCTGTTCATGTGACCCATATCTAACTGAAGGTACTGTCTGTTGGAGCAGTTAATCTACAAGGTTCTGCTTGTGAGAAGCAACTGAGCCTCAGACAGCAGGTTCTAAGGCCATACATCACCACACCCTAATGGCATTTTGACAACTATTTCCTGACCATACCTTTGAATTGCCGTTCAGTGTCTACGATCACACTAGTAAACAGAAATTTAAAATAACTTACTCCAAAACACTTTGAGGTGCCAAATGTTAAAAACATCGTGAACTTGAAGCAGCACAGTGTGGCAGTGGGAAGTAGAGTGCGGCTGCTGGTAAAGTCGCTGCCTCACAGTGCCAGCGACCTCGATTCAATTCTGATGTTGGGAGCTGCCTGCGTGGGGTTTGCACGTTCTCTGTGTAACCACGTGGCTTTCCTCCAGGTATCCCGGTTTCCTTCCACATTCCAAAATACTTGCGGGTTTGTAGGTTATTTGCCCTTTGTAAATTACCCCGATGTGTGCAGAGTGGATGCGAAAGTGGGATAACATAGAACTCGTGGGAATGTGCGATCAAAGGTCGGCGTGGGCTCAGTGGGAAGATGGGCATATTACCACACTATCTCCAAACTACTAAACTGAACACCGCTTGTCAAATATATAATGTCACATCACATGCTCCAACGTTGGCGTAAAACGTTAGTGCTGGATGCATCATTCATGCACCCTCCCAGCTCAGTACTGAGAGTGGTGGCAGACTACAATGTCAGATGAGCTGGCGGTGATCAGCTGGTTCCCGGCGAGCATTCCCGGGAAGTAGGGCCAGGCCTCCAGTAGAGCTGGTAGGTCCAGCTCCCCACCACAGACATCGACATGACCCACGCTGTGAGAGCATGGAGGGACCCATGAGCAACCGCCGAGAACGAGGGGAGGGGGTCTGAGAGCGAGATGAGGGGGGGGAGCGTGAGCAAGGGGGTGGGAGGGGGAGGGGGAGGGAGCGCGAGGGGGGAGCACTGAGAACAAATGGGGGACCCAGCAGGGGGCCGTCTGCTGGCATGTGTGGCAGCAGTCAGTAGGTCGGACTGTTTGGTGAACTTTTGTAACTTTGTTGGTGCCAAAACGTGGCGACACTTGGGGGAAGTCTGCTGCATGATTTTACCTGGCTGTCTGCAAAACAAAGCATTTCACTGGACCTACATGTGACTATAAAGTATCATTGATTCATCATTTGAACACTGTTGTCCAGCCTGTTGTGATTTTGGCCATGTGTGGGTGTGGAAGTCAGAAACAAGCAGCCCAGGCTACTCCAGGTAACTGGCAGTTCTCCATGGAACTGCTGGCTGAAGGGTCACATATTCCAGACTTCTATCTTCAGTAAAGGAATGTCAATAAAACACCTTGAGTACTGGCAACATCTTGTTTTTACAACTAATTTGAATACATTCCCACACCAAGTGCTTCACTTGATGAATTATTGGGTTATTAAAGGTCGAGTCGTCTAATCTTCTCTGTAACAGGCTTCAACTGTTAGACATAAACTTTTATTGACAAGCACCGACTAGATTAAGTTTACAAAAATACTCAGGGGCTATGCACCATTATGAGATAGCAGCATGTACAGACATCTTAAAAACCCTGATTAAAATAAGAGGTGATTATTGGCAAGCCGGGGGCAATCAAAGCAGCTGAGGGAACCTTAATAGTCTGTCAAAGAAATGAAATATCTTTCAGTATCATCTTACAGCAATAACATGGAGTCAAATATATTAATAAAGCAAAAATAAATATGAATTGTAGAATGCTGCAGGTTGAGCAGCATCGATGGAGGGAAGGATGAAGGACATGTTGACGGTTCAGGTCAAGACCCTGCATCAGCACCCACCCCTACAGATGCTGCTCGACCCATTGTGTACAAATATAGTGGTGTTCTTCTTTTGCACCACATTCCACAGTCTGTAGTCACCTGTGTCTCCGCATATTCCCATGCTGTATCTCGAAACACATCGTCAAATAATCGACATCACATCACACGCTCCACCTTTGGAGTAAAACTGATGTGCTGGATGCATCATGATAGTACCGACCAGGGATGGAGCAAAGAGCGGTGACAGAGGGCAAAGTCAGACGAGCTGAGCGCTGTTGTCCAGCTCGTCCTGACTTCTGCCTTGCAAATGTGCAAGGCGTGATAAATATGGTTATAAAATTTGAAGAGGACGGCCTACAGCCGCCGTGTCCATCTGTGTTGCAAATGGACAGGGAGTTAAAATAATGAACTCATTGTTGTTTGCGATTCAGTTTCTGATGGAAAGCACAAGCTGAAGCCAATGCAAAGGTCAGGTTCAGTCTTGATAGTCAGATGAGCAGGAGGTCTGAAGAAGGGTCTCGACCCAAAACGTCACCAGAGATGCTACCTGTCCTGCTGAGTTACTCCAGCATTTTGTATCTATCTTTGATAGTCAGATCGTTGCCGACCCAAATGCTTCATATCGGAGGTACAGATAATTGGTTGAGCTATCAGAGAACTGCTGGCATTTTTCTTTAGCAAAACTTTGGATCCGTGAAGGAGGGGCAAACCATGGAGGATACTGTACCTGTTATTCTATGGACCCTACCAAAATAAGATTTAATATAACATTCCCCTTGTTCATGAGATCTTGTACTGCTAAGGAAAAACAAGTGCTGGAGTAACTCAGCACGTCAAGCAGCACCTCGGGAGATTGCGGATAGGCGACGATTTGTGGTTGGGACTCTTCAGATTGAAAGGGCCCCGATTCAAAACGTCACCAGTCTGAAGAAGGGTCCCACCCGAAATGCCACTGATCCATGTTCTCCAGAGATGCTGCCTGGCCCACTGAGTTACTCCAGTAATGTATTTAAAAATAAAATAAACAAGCATCTGCAGTTCCTTGTGTCCATATTGTATTGATATGGCTCTGCCATATTTCTGTATGAATCTGGACACGACTAACAACGAATTTTGTGTGGCAAGGAACTGCAGATGCTGGTTTAAACTGAAGATAGACACAAAAGGCTGGAGTAACTCAGCGGGACAGGCAACATCTCTGGAGAGAAGGAATGGGTGACATTTGGGGTCGAGACCCTTCTTCAGACTCACAACTTTGATTCATTTCAGTCCTCTTAAATCGTTTGATAGTGTTGAAATGAATACAGTGCACATGGAGGGAATGACATGAGATGAATGGGACAGACATAGGGAACAGAAACATGTATTGGCATTACAGCCATGTGGGGCTTATAGGCACTGGAGGTTTAATTAATTTGAGTTGATTAATATATTCTAAACTATTCATACGTCTTATCTATTTTCCAGCACAGACTAATCCCTTGAACTTAAATTTAAATAGTGCTAATTATATTCAAATTAATTCTACAATTCTACTGAATTTTGTCAAAAAAATGAACAGGAATTTCAATAAGATCACCAAGGATTTCAGCACCACTGATAATGTTTTCATTTGCCAGTCTTTCAAAAAAAAATTATTCTTTTCAAAACGTCTCTAAATGAGAGGAGTTGTAAATGCACTGATTACAGAGTTTGCTTCTCAGCACTTTGGTTTGCTTACTGCTTTAAATACTCCCAGGGAACTAAGCATGCAAAGTAAATGACATTAGGGCTCTTTTAAAGATAATGGGCTGTAATTTGATGTTGAAATAGGCGTAATTCAGAAAGCAACCTCTGGTGATTGCAGATGTGCAATTAAACATGGAGGTTGCTGTCAGAGTAGTTCTCCTCCTCCATAACTTGTGCTGTGGCAGGACAGTATCCAAGAAACTCACTGCTTGAATGTTCGTTTTTTGGAGGTTAGAAACAGCCCGCAAACAGGCACTTTGGCCCATCACACTGCGCCGTCCAGCGATCCAACACACGAGCCACTGCTGATATGAGTGATTGCTTGCATTTTCTAGAGAAATACACCAGAAGAGCAATTGACAAGAGAGTATGAGGCACAAGAAGAGCAATTGAAAAGAGAGACTGAGGCACGAAAGGGGCAATTGAAAAGAGAAAAGGAACAGTTGGCATTAAAGACAGAGTTGGCAGCAGCCAGTGACAGGATTGTTAGCAGTATCTCACAAGATGAGTTCCTTTATGGAAGAAGGAGCTGCTAAATGGGAAGCAGCAGCTAAATTAAATCTACAGATAGAAGAGTATTGGTCTGATTAAGCAGAACAAACACTGACTATGTGGATGGGAGCCGAAGCTTTCTCCCAACAACATGTTGTTAGACCAAAGCCAGCAACTTATGAACCACCTGTTAAGGCTCATATAACTCAGCAGTCTTCTCAGAGGCCAAATGTACAGACTCGTATGAGGAAGGGTGCGCAGGGGCCTGATAGCACTACCCCCCCCCCCCCCCGCACGGAATGATGGAAAGCAACGTGATGTCTGGGAAATATTGAGGAAGCATAATGAGATTACTACTCTAACACACTATCCTACACACTAGGGACAATTCACAATGTTCACCAAAGCCAATTAACCTTCTTTGGGATGTGGGAGGAAATTGGAGCACTCGGAGAAAATCCACGCAGGTCACGGAGAGAACGTGCAAACTTTGTGCAGACGGCACCCCAAAGTCAGAATCAAACCCGGGTGTCTTGAACTCTACCGCTGTGCCACCGTGTTGCCCAGAACTTTCAGATTAAAGTTCTACCCTCACATATTTAAAATCCTACTAAACTCACCCAAAACTGTTGGAGGTGGAAATAATTGAAAATAATTTCTTGAAAACAATTTAAAGAATGTCTTAAATCATAATTACTGCTAAACAACACTGCTGGCATCAAAAAGATGACCTAACATAGAGTTTCATTACTTCAGAAAGTGGGACCCATTGGGTCCCGTCTCCCAATGTGTGTGTGGGAGGTGGGGGGTTTGAGGGGGGCGCGGCTTCACATGGGAAGGCTGGTCCCCGAACACGGCGTCGGCGCTCACCCTGGTGACAGGCGCCTCCCGGAGCCAATCACCCGTTCCCCCAACGTAACCCGTTCCCCCAATGCAAGCCGGGCCGAGCCCAGTGAGCGGGGCGGAAATAGTGAATAAAAGCAAGGCGGGCTGAGCTGACCAAGCTGGGCCTGAATAAAAGCAAGGCGGGAGGTCTGGTCCCCCAACGCAAACCGTTCCCCAATGCAACATTGCACCACTAACCCGTTGTCCCCACGGGAGGCGTGGTCCCCCAACTGAAGCCGTTCCCGAACGTAAGATTCCAGCACTCCCCTGCCTCCCTCAGCACTGGACTTAAGAAAATATTCCAATTGCACTTCCCCTGCCTGCCGCAGCAGTTCCAATTGCAGTACCAATTTGCCCTCCCCCTCCTGTTGAAGCACTTGCTGTGATATCCCATTGAGGTGAAAATTTCAGAGTGTTACTGTCTTGCAACTTTGTATCAAAGTGTGTTGGAAGCTAGCAGGAAGGATTTTTTTTGTGAATAATATTTCTATTAGAGGCCAGTACATATCATATTGAAAACATTTCATGTATTTCATTTCTACATTACTAATATTATCAAACGATATTCGTGTTGCCTCCAATAGTTTTTTTTATATAGGTAGAAAATAACAGAAAGTAGCAGAAAGAAGGAAAAGAAAAAAAAAAGAAAAAAAGGGATAATAAAGAAGAATGGAATAACTTACTAAAAGTACATCATTAGAGATATATTCGTACATTTCAAAGTATAACTTTTCATCTAATCCTTAGCTCGAGTTTTAGTCAGGTTCTCGTGTCGAACCAGTCTGACCCTTCAAATAGTCAATAAATGGAGACCATGTTCTGATAAATATTTCTTGTTTGTCCATTAGGACAAGTCTAATTCTTTCCAAATGTAAGGTCTCCGACATTTCTATAATCCCCATTTTAATTGTGGGGGTTATAGGACCTTTCCAAAATCTTAGTATTAATTTTTTCCCAGTTATTATACTATAATCAATAAAGTTTCTTTGAGTTGTTGTAAATGTTTGATTTTGTTCTAATATTCCTAGTATTATTAATTTTGAATCAGGATCCAATTGAGTGTTGACAACTATAGATATTATTCTAAAAATGTTTGCCCAGAATTTTTTAATTTTTATACAATTCGCAAATGTATGAGTTAGGTTAGCATCTAAATGTTGACATTTAGCACAAATAGGGGAGATGTGTGGGAAGATTCTATTTAGTTTTGTTTTAGAATAATGTAATCTATGTAGTACTTTGAATTGTATTAGAGAGTGTCTGGCATTTAATGAACATTGATGTATATGTTGTAAACTTTCTTCCCAAGTATCTTTCGTTATTGTTTGATTTAGTTCCTTTTCCCATGTTTGCCTATATAAATCCGTCGATGGTATCTCACTATCTAATAAGGTGTTATATATGTGAGATATTAATTTTTCTGTATTAGGGTGTTTATTCAAACAGTCATCAAGGATTTCTGAATCTCTAGTTCTAAAGTTTTGAGTATTTGCTTTTACAAAATCTCTAAGTTGTAGATATCTGAAAAAATCATTTAAGTGGAGTCCATAAGTCTGTTGTAGCTCCTGAAATGAAAGAAATGTGCCTTTCTTATAAAGTTGTCCCATCATTTTAATTCCAAATTTTGATAACCCGCAATTTTTAAAGAAAATTATGGATATAATAGATGAGTATAATTTTCAAAATGTAATACTAGGGGGGGGACTTTAACTGTGTTATAGACTCATATTTAGACAAATCAATAACATTAAGGAAGGGTAGTGTCAAATCCAAGTCTAGTGAATTCTTAAACACATATATAATGAACACTAATATAACAGATGTATGGAGAATAGTTAATCCAACTGGAAGGGAATACTCGTTTTACTCATCAGTACACAAAACTTATTCAAGAATTGATTATTTCTTAGTGGATACAAAATTAATACCATATACGATTAATCCTAAATACCACAATAGTATTATTTCCGATCACTCCCCGTTGACTTTTATTTTAAAACTTGAGGGAATGCCAGGTATAAAATCCTTTTGGAGATTTAACACACAAATAGCTAATGACTCACAAGGTTATGAGTATTTAAAACAGCAAATGAAATTTTTTTTGGAGGCAAACGAGACACCATGTATTTCACCATCTCTATTATGGGAATCTTTTAAGGCATTCATCCGTGGAGTTATAATTACGTATCAAAGTTTTCTAAATTAAAAAAACAGGACAGAACAATGGACGTTAGAAAAGGAAATTAAATTATTAGAATTAGGTAACGCAAAAGACCCAACTATAGATAAACATAATAAGATTACATTATTGAAATTTAAACTTAATCGAATATTATCAGCAAGAGTAATAAGATTATTTCAGATCACAAAACAAGTACAGTTTGAATTTGGGGATAAACCACATAAACTTCTAGCACGACAATTGAAGAAGCAAGAAAAGGAAAAATCAATTATTAAAATCAAATCAGAGAATGGGGAACTATTAACTTTACCTAAGGATATTAATAAAAGGTTCGCTCAATTTTATCAAAATTTATATACATCTAAAACTAAAATAGAAGACAATAAAATTATAAATTTTTTAGATAATTGTAATTTGCAAAAATTTGATATTTTAGAACAAGAGGAATTAGGAGCTCAGATCACAAGTGAAGAAATAAAGAAACAATAAAAGAACTGAAAAACGGGAAGACACCAGGGCCCGATGGTTTTAATAATGAATTCTATAAAAGATTTCAGGAGTTAATGGTCCCACGATTACTTAAATTATATACTTATGCTTTTACCGAAAATAAATTACCAGAAACTTTAGCAGAATCTACAATTACGCTTATACCAAAAAAAGATAAAGATCTAGAAGATCCGGGCTCGTATAGAGCTATATCACTTTTAAATACAGATCAAAAAATTTTAACAAAGATTTTAGCAAGAAGATTGAGTAAATATATTAATAAATTGATAAACCCGGACCAAACGGGGTTTATACCTAAAAGACAATAATTTAATAATTTGAGACGACTTTTTAACATAATGTATTCACATAAAGTGGAAAAGGAAGACTTATCAGTTATATCTTTGGATGCAGAGAAAGCATTTGATCAGGTAGAGTGGCAGTATTTATATTTAGTACTCCAAAAATTCAATATGGGAGATAATTTTATTTGATGGGTGAAATTATTATATGATAAACCAATGGCAAGAATATTAACTAATAATATGTTGTCTCCAAAATTCCAATTATCACAGAGCAATAGGCAGGGATGTGTTTTATCACCCCTGCTATTTGCCCTTATGATAGAGCCTTTGGCTGAAAGGATAAGAACATCCGAATATTCAGGGATATAATACTAAGGACTCTAATAATAAAATTTCATTATATGCTGATGATATACTTTTATATATTAGAAATTCAGAAACGAGTATCCCGAATTTACTAAACGTAATAGAGGAATTTGGCTCTTTTTCTGATATAGAATAAATTGGAATAAAAGTGAAATTATGTCATTACAGCCCCAGAAAGCGAATCATCTATTAAAATTTCCATTTAAAATTGCAACGGAAAAATTTAAATATTTAGGTATTCAAGTTACTAGAAGATATAAATCATTATTTAATGCTAATTTTAGTCCTTTATTAAATTAATTGAATGCTCCGATTAAATTTTGGAAATCGCTCCCACTATCATTAATTGGCAGAATAAATGCTATAAAAATGATAGTTCTACCACAAATAATATATTTATTTCAAACCAAAATATTTCTTTAAAAAACTAGACTCTAATATTACTAATTTTATTTGGGACTACAAAGCACATAGAATTAAAAGAAATCATCTGTGTAAACCTAAAGATGTAGGGGGACTTGCACTGCCTAATTTTGTACATTATTATTGGGCAGTGCATATTAAGAATATCATTTATTGGTTGGACTGCCCTTCTCAACAGATGGAATGGATAAGAATGGAGAAAGAGGATTGTTTGCCGTATGATTTAGGAGCGATCCTCTTCTCCCCGATAAAATTGAATAATACATTATATAAGAAGAATCCTATACATAATATAATTCGAATTTGGAAACAAATAAAATTAACTTTAAAATTAAGGAACTTATCATCATTAACACCAATAGTGAATAATCCGGTATTTAAACCATCTTTTATGGATAAAACATATAGACAATGGGAAAGATTGGGAATTAAAAAGGTGGGTGACATGTATGAAATGGGAAATTTATTATCATTTCAACAATTAAAATCAAAATTTAATCTGAATAATAACCAATACTTTAAATATTTACAGATATGTGACTATAAAAAAGTATATACCAAGACTACAGAGCATAATGATAGACCCACTGGAAGAAGCAATGAATATTAAGGCGGACTCACAAAAATTAATATCATATTTATATAATAGTATTCTTAATAGAGAATTGCCAACAGAGGCAATTAGAGAAGACTGGGAAAAAGAATTAATGACAACAATTTCTAAAGAAACATGGGAGAGGTATTTGATATATATACATAAATGTTTGATTAACGCTAGATATAATTTAATTCAATTTAAAATATTACATAGATTATATTATTCAAAAGTTAGGTTGAATACATTTTATTCAAACATTTCTCCCATCTGTGATAAATGTCTTTCTCAAAATGCCAATATCACACATTCTTTCGTTTCTTGCACAAAACCTCATGGATTTTGGTGTGATATATTTGATATATTTACTAGTTTATTTAAGATAAAAATGGAACCTAACATGGAAATGATTATCTTCGGAGTAATAGGAGATGGAAACAAATTAAATATATCCCAAATTTCATTTTTTAATTATGGTTTAATAACAGCAAAAAAACTCATACTTAAATTTTGGGAAAATGCTACTATACCAACACTCAAAATGTGGATTGGTAATATGTTGGAAACTGCCCACTTGGAAGAAATGAGACTCCTCCTAATAGATAAACAAGAACAATTCTTAACGAGTTGGTCTCCATTTATTGACCTTGTGGATTCATGTGGTGCAATAGTATTGTAAAATTAAAAAAATTCTGTGTTTGGGCGAAAAATGATTAAGAATATAAAAAAGCATCGACTTGTGGCGAGGGAGAATCTCCTTTCTGCTTCACTTTCTTACTTATTTCTTTTCTTTACCTCACACTCACTAGACTTTTCTTTACTCTTCACTACTTCTTTCTTTCTCATTTCTTTCTAAAAAAAAAGGAAGTTGTACATAAAATGTTTTAATAATTCTGGGAACCTGTAAAAAGGTACCATCAAAATGTAATGTATTTACTTCTAATAAATAAAATATTAAAAAAATAATTAAAATTAAATTAAAAAAAAAAAATAATCATTTTAATTCCATAATTTTTCCATTGTATGAAACCTTTATCTAACCTAGAAGGTTTAAATAAAGGGTTATTCACAATGGGAAGAAAAAGTGATAAATTATCCAATTTTAAGGTATTTTTTAATTGTTTCCAAATTCGCATACCACTGTATATTACAGGATTTTCCCTATAAATGTTTTTATTCAATTTCGAGGTAGCAAACAGTATCGAACCAATTTCAAAGGGTAAACAGTCTTCCTTTTCCATTTTTAACCAATCCGGTTGGTGATCTATTTCTTCCAACCAAAAGTTCATATTTTTAATGTTAACTGCCAAAAAAAAAACAACCTCCATTTATTTTTGATTTGCACAGATGTTTTTTGCTTATCCTATGATTCTTATAATCCCAGATAAAATCAGTGATAATGGAATCCAACTTTTTGAAGACGTTTTTGGGCAAATATATCGGAATTGTTTGAAAAGGGTATAATATTTGCGGTAAAAAAATCATTTTTATGGCATTCATTTTACCAACCATTGAAATAGGAAGTGTTTTCCAATACTGAATATTCTTATGTAGTTTATTCGGTAAAGGGGGGAAATTTAATTTAAATAATGATGCCTATGTCTTAGTGACATAAATTCCTAGATATTTACATTTTTCATTAACTATTTTAAACGGGAATTGTTGTAGTATATGTGTATTATGTTCCGTTATTGGCATAATTTCACTTTTATTCCAATTAATTCTGTATCCAGAGAGTAAACCAAATTGAGTTATTAAATTTAATAAATTTGGAATACTAATTTCTGGTTTTGTGATGTAAATTAATACATCATCTGCGTATAAAGACATTTTATTCACTGTGTCTTTAGTATTATACCCGTATATTTCCGGGTGGGTCCTAACTCTTTCAGCAAGTGGCTCAATAGCAAGTGCAAATAATAACGGAGATAACGGGCATCCTTGTCTACAACCTCTAGATAAATTAAATTTAGATGATAGCCTTTGATTTGTTAATATTCTAGCTGTTGGGTTAGTATATAAAAGTTTTACCCATGTACAGAACTTCTTACCCAATTGCAATTTTTCCATGACCGAAAATAAATAGGGCCATTCAACCTGATCAAATGCTTTCTCAGCATCAAGTGAGATTATTGCTAGGTCTTCGTTAGTGATTCTCTTTGAATATATTATATTAAATAATCGTCTCAAATTATAATATGAATACCGTTTCTGAATAAAGCCTGTTTGGTCAGGGTGTATTAATTTATTCATCACTATACTTAATCTGTGTGCTAGAATTTTAGTTAATATTTTCTGATCTGTATTTAAAAGAGCAATTGCTCTGTATGATCCTGGATCTTCGGGATCCTTATCAGCCTTTGGTATAAGTGTTATTATAGATTCGTTTAAAGTATCTTGCAAATTCTGTTGAATATAAGTATACTCATACAATGTTTGTAAACGTGGGGAGACCAAATCGTAAATTTTAAAATAAAATTCAGAACCTAAACCATCTGGACCTGCTGCAGGAAGGATTTAACAGTAAAAATCTTGTTAAAGTCGGCATTTTTAATCAATAACTGGTGAAATATAGCAGCAGTTACCGTTGGCAATGTCCCATTGGATTGTCATTGTGGCACTTGGCAGCTTGAGAGCCCATTGTGATTGGTGCACTGTGAATGGCATTGTGACATCACCACTGGAAGTTGATGGAAAAAGGCTCTGTGAGAAGCTGCGGTTACCGTTGGCAACGTCCCATTGTGATGTAATTTGTAAATGAGATCCATTGTGATTGGACATCTGTGAGATAGCATTGTGACATCATCACTGGAAGCTGCTGGAAAAAGGCTCGCTGTGAGGAGAGGTTTTTGGCTATTTTAAAAACTTTAAACGTGAATAACTTGTGAAATATAGGATGAAATCTTAAGTGAACCCGAGTACGGCATGGAGGAGGAAAATGCGAGTCAGAATATGTAAAAAAAAGACTTCCGGTGGCGCCATGTTGCATTGAACAGGCGTACCATTTAGCTCCGTGCCCGTAATTAGCGAATTTTCGCTTTAAAAATCGTTTTGGAGTCGGGACCGGGTGAAAAAATGTACCGGAGCTGCTCGTCGCGGTGCTGATGACGTCATCAGAAATCGCCGCGAAAATAACGGAGGTTTAAACTATTTATGAATGAAAAAAAAAACTCCCTGTCAGAGCCCTCAGAGATCTGTCTTCAAGCAACTGCTGAAAAAACAGTCACCACCTGAAAAAATCCAAGAACCAGAAGAAGTATCTGCTGAACTTCAAGAACCTGAAGAAGCAACTGCTGTATTAGCCCTGAAAATGGCTACAAGATTAAAGGCTGAAATGGCTGAAAAAGTTTTAAAGGACAAAGAGATTGAGGAAATTAAAACTTTGGTGAGTGACTTAAAAATGAACTTCTGGCATGTAATAAAAGTATGATGGAGAGCATGATGGAGAACATGAACATCGGAAATCAGAAAGTAATTGATTCAATCGGTAATATAAATAAACGAATAGATGATGTTCATGGTGAATTATCTCTGAAAATTGATAAAATGGAAATAGACTGTACTAATAAGTTGGATGTGGTCCACCAAACTGTTACAACATGCTGTACTGCCATTAAAGATATGGAAATAGCAATGTTACAAATGGCTGTAGAAATGCAGAAAATCAAGAATTATGAAGATGTCGTGGGTCAGCTGGCTAAAACGTCGGATAAATGCCTTAATTTGGAAGCAAGGTCAAGACGGCAGAATTTAAGAATAGTTGGAGTGTCAGAAGGAGAGGAGGGGGATGATCCCCAAGATGTCGTGGGTCAGCTGGCTAAAACGTCGGATAAATGCCTTGATTTGGAAGCAAGGTCAAGACGGCAGAATTTAAGAATAGTTGGAGTGTCAGAAGGAGAGGAGGGGGATGATCCCCAAGAGTACACTGCTAACTTACTTAAAAATATACTCGACCTGCCAGCTAAACCGAAAATAGAAGTGGCACACCGGGTGAATCGGCCAAAAACAAGGGCAAACATAAAAGGAGCTCCCCCACGACAGATCATTGTGAAATTTCGGGACATTTCAGCTTTGGAAGAGGCCATGAGAAAAATTCAGCACGGAAAGATTATGAAGTTTGGGTCGGACACTATCAGACTTTTTAGAGACTATCCTTATGAAATTGCTAAAAAACGAGAAGCGTTTAAAAATACACAACAGATCTTGAAAGGGCACAGGGACATCAGATATGGGATAATTTATCCGGCTAAGATGATCATTACTTATAAACACACCGAACGCAAGTTTACTGATCCAGAAGCTGCTTACAAATATGCTCAAGACATCGTAAAGGAAATTGAGGCTTAAGTAAAACATCACATCCTCAAGACAAGGTTTTTATTCTACAGACAACGGCTGAGGGAAGGTCGATAGAAATAACTTTTTAAATTTTAAGATGGCGCAGCTTCTCCATGTGCGGCTGTCTAGACTCTCTTATCTCCTCAAGGACAAATTCGGCTTCAACATGAGCGAAAGATGGAATAACAAGGGCGTGGCTGAAGGAGCAACCTAACGAAGATGGATGGGGAAAAAAATTCCTGAAAGACTTAAAATCTTATCCCAACACTAATTGATTTAAAATTGAATTGCTTAATTGATAAAATGTAATAATTCATTATAAGGATTAACCCCCCCCCCCCAGGTATGGGAGGAGGGGGGCTAAACATAAGAAAATAGATTTACAATAAACTAACAAATTAATTTAGAACTTATGATAAGTTGTAGTTCAAATTGTGGGGAAGGAGGCGAGGAGATTCAGAAGCTTGGCAAATAGCCAGGTGCCTGAATCGGGTTAACCCCTTCCAACCAAAGGCAGTTTAGTATGGAAGAGAAAGAAAATGTAATAATTGTTATTATAAGTAAATGGTAGATAATTTTGCAGATTATAGAAGTTTTATTTAGATATAAAGATATGACACATCAAATTTGGCTTTGAATGGGTCCCAACTCCCTTTTGTAAGATTAATCAAGGGGACGGAGCTAAATGTAGATTAACAACTACGGAAGTCATTAAATATGTAACTACCACCAGTAGGTGGATAATTGGTCACAGTGTCGTTATTTTTAGACACTGTGACCTCACTTTTTTGATTTTTTTTTAATGTCACAATAATGTTGTACACTTTTTTGTTTTTTCACTTAAGGACAATTTTGAGAGGGATGTAATAACTGAATTTATTATTACAAATGCTCACCCAACAGCCAGAGACCTAAGGTATTGTTTGCACCACATGTTTAAAAGGTATTAAATAATTCAAAATGCAAGACGATAAACAAAAGAAATTTGGAGGAATCACATTCTGCAGTTGGAATATTAGAGGTGCTAATGAACCAATTAAAAGGGGTAAGATTCTTGCACAATTGAAGTCACTCAAGACGGATGTAATATTTCTACAAGAAACTCACTTGAAACTACAAGCCCAAGCAAGATTGACGGCAAACTGGATAGGCCAAACATACCAATCTTCATATATTTCCAAAGCTAGAGCCATCATTATTCGAAAAGGTATACCATTTAAATCGAAGAATATCATGACAGATAAGGAAGGGAGATACCTTATAGTTACCGGAGAGATTCATGCTACCCCAATTACCTTGGTAAATATTGATGCGCCTAATTTTCATAATCCTCAATTCTTTAATAAAATTCTTAATATAATTATAGTTCAATTATCAAAATGTGATAAATTGGGGGAGATTTTAACTGTGTTTTAGATCCATATTTGGATAAATCTTCACAACAGAGTAGGGGCAACATAAAATCTAAAATCAGGGAAATCTTAAATACTTACATAAAAAATACAAATATAACACATGTTTGGAGGATCGCTAACCCTGTCGGAAGGGAATACTCGTTTTATTCAATGGTACACAAAACTTATTCACGCATCGATAATTTTTTAGTGGATACAAAATTAATCCCCTATACAATGAATCCAAAATATCACAATAGTATAATTTCTGATCATTCCCCGTTAACTTTTTTTTTTTAAATTAGAGGGAATGCCTTCTAATAAATCGTTTTGGAGGTTTAATCCTCAAATCTTAAATGACCCACAAGGGGAAATATATTTAAAACAACAGATGGAACTTTTTTAAAAGAATAATGAAACCCCAGATATCTCACCAGTTCTACTATGGGAATCATTCAAAGCAGTTATTAGAGGATCTATAATCTCATACCAAGCTTTTTTGAATAAAAGGAATAAGAAAGAACAAAGGCAGTTAGAGGAACGAATTAGAGATTTGGAAATAGATAATGCTAAAGAGCCAACTATAGATAAACATAATAAAATAACAATAATGAAATTTAAATTAAACAAAATATTATCAGCAAATGTCATTAGATGATTTCAAATCACAAAACAGGAACATTTTGAATTTGGGGATAAACCACATAAGCTTCTGGCTCGACAACTGAAAAAACGTGAAAAGGATCACACGATTTTAAAGATTAAATCAGATAAAGGGGAATTGTTAACACTTCCTAAGGATATTAACAAAAGATTCGCTCAATTTTATCAAAATTTATATACATCTAAAGCGGTAGCAGATAGTACCAAAGTTAGAGAGTTCCTGGATAATTGTAATCTCCAAAAACTCAATATGAGTGAACAAGAGGATCTAGGTGCACAAGTCTCAACCAAGGAAATCGAAGAAACAATAAATACATTAAAGAATGGAAAAACTCCAGGACCAGATGGTTTTAGCAATGAATTTTATAAAAGATTTTACGAGATAATTACACTACTACATAAAATGTATACATATGCCTTTAGAGAACATACACTTCCAGAAACATTGGCGGAGTCAACGATTACACTTATACCTAAAAAAGGTAAAGATTTAGAAGATCCGGGTTCTTATAGAGCTATTGCGCTGCTAAACACAGATCAAAAAATATTAGCGAAAACATTAGCTAGAAGGCTAAGTAACTATGTCAGTAAATTGATAAATCCGGATCAAACAGGGTTTATACCCAAGAGATACTCAAGCAATAATCTGAGACGTCTGTTTAATATAATGCACTCACATAAAACCGAAGAGCAAGACTTATCAATTATTTCACTGGACGCAGAAAAAGCATTTGATCAAGTGGAATGGGATTACATGGTTAAAGTATTGCAAAAATTTCAAATGGGTGATAATTTTATCGCTTGGGTAAAATTATTATATGATAGGCCTACGGCCAGAATATTAACTAATAATATTTTGTCCTCGAAATTTTAGTTATCAAGGGGAAATAGACAGGGGTGTTCATTATCACCTCTGCTATTTGCTCTGGTAATAGAACCGTTAGCGGAAAGTATTAGGATACATCCGAATATTCATGGATATAATACAAAATATTCAAATAATAAGATATCTTTATATGTAGATGATGTACTACTATATATTACAAAATCACAACTTAGTATTCCAAATATATTAGATTTAATTGAGGAATTTGGATCCTTCTCGGGATATAGAATAAATTGGAATAAAAGTGCAATTATGACGATTAAACCTCAAGAATCGACACACCTGTTAAAATTCCCTTTTAAAATCGCTTCAGAAAAATTTAAATATTTGGGAATTGAAATTACTAGAAAACATAAATCTCTATTTAATGCAAACTATATGCCCTTACTCAATAAATTAAACACATTTTTTTTTAAATTGGATGCCGATATTACAAATTGGATGCCGATATTACAAATTTTATATGGGACTATAAATCCCACAGAATTCAAAGAAAACATTTGTGCAAACCTAAGGAATTTGGTGGATTATCACTTCCCAGTTTTTTATATTATTATTGGGCCACAAATGTCAAAAATATGATTCACCTGTTGGACAATTCGGCCCAATGGGTGGATTGGATAGTAATGGAGAGAGAGGACTGTTCCCCTTTCAATATAGGAGCGATCCTTCTCTCACCAACAAAAATAAAGAATACAATATATAGTAAAAATCCAATTATTCATAGTACAATTAGAATTTGGAAACAAATAAAATTAACGTTAAAATTAAGAAATCTATCACTACTTTCTCCTATAATGAATAACCCTGCGTTTAAACCTTCTATGATAGATAGAGCTTCTATAAATTGGGAAAGAGTAGGAATTAAAACGTTTGGAGATATGTATGATAATGGAAGTTTTTTAACATTTAATCAATTACAACTTAAATACAACTTGAATAGTAATCAATATTTTAAATATTTTCAACTACGTGATTATTTGAAAAAGTATACACGAGAATATCAAAACATGTCTCCTGACCTATTAGATGGGATAATGAATATAAAAGCGGAATCAGCTAATTTAATATCATACCTATATAACTCCATTTTAAACATAGAAATTCCAGCATCGGACGGGATTAGAAGAGAATGGGAACAGGAACTAGCTATAAAAATCTCGAAAGAGAGTTGGGATAGACATCTATTATATGTGCATAAATGTTCGATTAACGCAAGACATACTCTGATTCAATTTAAAATTTTACATAGATTATATTATTCAAAAGCTAAATTAAGTAAATTTTACCCTAATACCTCGGCTGTGATAAATGCCTAGTCCAAGAATCAACTATAGCACATTCTTTTGTCTTTTGTATAAAAATTCAAAAATTTGGAATGACATTTTTGAAATTTTCTCTAAATTATTTAAAATAAAATTGAAACCGAATGCAGAACTGATTATTTTTGGAAAAACAGAAGCAAGTTTGGAGCTGACTGCGTTTCAAAGGAGTTTTCTTAGTTATGGTTTATTAACGGCAAAAAAACTGATATTGAAATTTTGGAAAAATGCCCCTACGCCAACAATAAAAATGTGGACTTCTAATATGTCGGAATTGTTACATTTAGAAGATATGAAATTCCTCCTAGCAGGTAAACAAGACCAATTCCAGAAAATTTGGTCGCCATATATCGACTTATTACAAACATAGGGTGCAACAAAATGTTGATAATAAATGGTTTTAGGACCTGGCGAGGGGCGAGTAAAGATAAGAAGTAGACACATCCCTTTCATATTGTCCTATCTTATTTTCTTTTTTCTCTTTTTTTCTTTTCTTCTTTAACTACTTCTTGTGGTTTAGGTTCACAAGAGTGTTCCTGGACCACTTTCATTCACTCACTGACTATCTTTGCTAGCTCTTTCTATCCTTTTTTCTATTAAAGTTGAAAAACAGAAGTGGTACAAGAATTGTATAAAATTATGTTATGTTATTGCAGATAACTGTAATGTAAAATACTTCTAATAAAAAAAAAAAAAAAAAAAAAAAAAAGAATATGTAAAAATTTAAGCGCTAGTGCACAGCGTTTTGAGGAAGATACAAAGCATACACACACAGACAAGATGAGACTTTTAGTATATAGATTGGACATTTCATGAGTTCCAGTTAAGACTCTTGCTTAATCCACATGCACTCCAGATAATAATAATAATAATTCATTTTATTTACTGGCGCCTTTCTAAAACCCAAAGACACCTTACAAGGCATAGAATCACAAAAATACAAAACACATAATCGGAATAAATTAAATATAAAAACACCACAGTACACAAATCAAGGACAGAATTCAATTTCAAAAGCACAAAAAAAAAATAAGAAACACAATTTGATGGCAGTGCACTTACAGCTGTTGGATCCTTTCTGGGTTTGGAGTGACTCAAAGGCTGAGAATCATTCATCTATTTGGATTCAGAACCTCTCTGAAAGCTTGCAAAAGATCCGATGGTAACCCTCAATTGCCGATCACATATCATCATTATCTTTAACAATAAGACTGCGATAGATTGTTGGCCACTAGGAGTCTTATACAAATTGAAGAAATGGATGGAAACGCAGAAATAAGCCACTAAGCCACTGGTGCTAATTCAACGCCAAACTTGAAGAAAACAACTAGATACAGAATAAAGTTCAGTTCTAATGATGCAAAACCCAGCCTGAGATTAAGAGGCTGTCCTTGTCGTCACTATTTAGCTTGTTGCCCAAGTCTAGAATAAGAACGCAGTGGCCAAAGTATAAGCAAGAATAGCTGCATCTGCTCCACACCATTCACTAAGATCATGGCTGATCATTAACCTTAGCATGGGTTTCCTGAATTAACTACTTTAATCAACCCAACAGTATGAACATTGAACTTTCCAATTTTAGGTGACTACAAATCTCCCCCCGCCCACCACCCCGAGGCAGGGGGGGGGGGGAGGGGACCGTTTAATCTCTTCCCTGTACGGGAACCCGACTTTTCCCTGTCGGGTCTCCGGTGTCGTTGGGCCTAACATCGAGGAGCCGGCGGCGGCCTTCAACCGGAACCAACCTGAGGGCTCCAGTCGCGGAGCCTGCGGACCTGCAATCGCAGAGCTGGCCGACTTCGGAGCGGGGAGAGCTGTGGTGGCGCGCAGCTGCGACCCAACTTCGGAGGCTCCGGTGGACGGTAACATCAGGAGCTCACAGGTAGGTCCCTGGTGGGAGACCGCTTTTCAGAGCTCCCGCAACTGCAACTTCTCCCGCTGGAATCGCGGGGTTTAAATGACTCGGAGCAGGGCCTAACATTGCCCCGCGCGGCTTAAACAGCCGCGGGACTTACCATCACCCGCCGGGGGCTTTAACATCGTGAGCCCCAGTCGCCTCGACGCTGCAGTTGGACTGCTGGACCATGGAAGAGGAACAAAGAGCAGGGAAGAGATAAGAATTTTGCCTTCCATCACAGTGAGGAGGGGTTGGAGATTTACTGTGATGGATGTTTGTGTAAATTGTGTTGTGTGGGTCTTGTTTTTTTTTTGTAATGTTAAGACTGTTGAAATGCAATTTCGTTCAAACCAAGCTGTTTGAATGACAATAAAAGGCATTCTTCTATTTTATGATTTTTGGCCATCTTACTCAGTCCTCCTCCGCTGAGGCAGCCCCGACGATTTTTCCGATCGTTAAAAAATAAAAAATGTTATGAGTGTTAAAAAAATCTTGAGATCAGCTGATTGGTCCTCTCACCTGTCAATCACCATGATGAAGGTAACACCCCTTCCGGGGGTGTGTGTGGTGCAGGATTATAAAACCCCGGATGCCTGGAAGCAAGTGAGTCAGTCTGGAAGATCGCGGGTGGCCATGACTGTGATTCTAAGCTGTGAATCAACTGAACTGTGTCTGCAATGTACTTGCAATAAATGATTTGTTAGCCCTTAATAAAAATGCAGTGAACTGTTTGGCCTGCCCTGTGCTTGAAACTACAATGGAAATTGAAATGAAAATGCAATGAGCTGTTTGGCCTGCCCTGTGCTTGAAACTGCATTGGAAATGGAAATGAAATGAAAATGCAATGAGCTGTTTGGCCTGCCCTGTGCTGGAAACTGAAATGGAAATGAAATGAGTTGTTTGGCCTTCCTGAAACCACTAATTTCGGCCCACAAGGCCCCTATTAGCCGAGAAATCGGTCCCTTTTGCCCAAAATTCCCGTATTAGCCCAGGAGCATTTTGGCCCAAAAGGCCCGTGCCAGGCCAGGAAAAGTCCAGAAAAATTGCCTTTCACTGAGATTTCACTCAGATTTATTTTTTAAAAGAGCCCCTTCGACCCATCAGGCCTGTACTAGCCCAGGAGGTGTCCCTTTTGGCCCATCAGTAACTATTGCCCCTGCAAGTATTAAACCTCACCCCAGTATTTTTCTCCCTCCCTTCATTGGCTCCCTGTGAGATCCAGGCCAGGATAGACTTTCCTCCTTCATTGCTGTGATCTGCAGAAAAAGATGAAAAATGTCTAAAATTGATTCTCCACCCTCTTCCCCTTCTCTCTCAGTCTCTCACCTGTTTTGGGCAGAATTTCTGGCAGTTTCTGCCAGCCCACCAGGCCTGAGTGACTGAGCTGCCAGCCCACCAGGCCTGAGTGACTGAGCTGCCAGCTCACCAGGCCCGAGTGACTGAGCTGCCAGCCCACCAGGCCCGAGTGACTGAGCTGCCAGCCCACCAGGCCCGAGTGCCTGAGCTGCCAGCCCACCAGGCCTGAGTGACTGAGCTGCCAGCCCACTAGGCCTGAGTGACTGAGCTGCCAGCCCACCAGGCCTGAGTGACTGAGCTGACAGCCCAAGAATTCATTCGGCCCACAATGTCCATACTAGCCCTCTGGAAGCCAGTCCCTCCGGCCCACATACACCCATACTAGCGCTCCAGAAAGCCCCCCACCCCACTGGCCACCAATATTGGAATTGGTGGACAGGTGGAATATTGCATTGGGGGACCAGCCCTCCCATGTGAACATGGGACCCAACGGATCCCACTTAGTCTAGTATCCTTTAAAATGTGCCATTTATATACATTTTGCAACTGAGCCTACCACAGCTCTTAGGTAGAGGTCCAAATTAAACACCACTCTGGCTCAAATATTTTCCTCTTATCTTAGTTATGAATAGACAAAACCATGCATGGTTACTCATGGTTCTTAACAACTCCACGGAATCATCCTTGAAGCTGCACACAACCCTGGTAGGATTTTCCTGTATGCTTCAAAAGATAACATTCCATTCTTCCAAATGCATTTAAAACAATTTTTTTTTTAAAAGGACAGTAGACAATAATCCTGGAAAAACTCAGCGTGTGATAGCATCTATGGAGAGAAGAAATAGGCCTCGTTTCGGGTCTTCAGACTGAAAGAAAATGGACAGTCTGTTTAATTGCTGCTGGAAGTACATTCCCTGCTAGGAATCAATCAGATCAATGTTCGTTGCACCGCCTCAATTGTAAGCATGTCCTTTCTTTGGTTGGGAGACCAGATTTGCACACAATTTTCCAGGTGCAGGCTCACCAGATTCAGTCTATCTGTAGATAGACACAAAGTGCTGGAGTAACCCAGTCAGGCAGCATCTCTGGAGAAAAGGATGGGTGACATTTCAAAGCATCACCCACTCTTTTTCTCCAGAGATGCTGCCTGACCTGCTAATCCAGCACTTTGTCTTTCTTCAATATATACCAGCATCTGCAGTTCCTTTCTACTCAATAAATCTGTAGTAAGACATCTTTGCTCTTGCACTCAAATACTTTAAATGAAGGATCACATACTCGTTACCCACCTGATTGTTTACTGTACACACGCATCAACTTTCAGTTGTCTCAAGAAGGGTCTCGACTAGGAAAGATCACCTATTCATGTTCTCCAAGGATACTGCCTGACCTGCTGAATTGCTCCAGCACTTCGTGCCTTGTTTTGTAAACCAGCATCTGAAATTCCTTAATTCTGCATCAACTTGCAGCAAGGACACAGGAATCTGAGCACCAACTTTTAAGTCTGCCAAAAGTCTCCCCCCCCCCCCCCCCCACCATCACCACGGATGATTTCACATTTATTTCACCTTATGTTCCATCTTCCGTGTCTTTTTCCACTCACTTGGAGGCTTTAAGGGAATACAAATGTTAAATTTTCTGCAGTCTTGGAAAGACTTACTGCGACCTGAGTGTATGGTGGATGTTTTGCTATTGAGAAGATATGAAATTGGATAAGAGACAGGTTGAGATTGCAAGGTTTGCACTTGGCAGAGTAAACCCTTCATAACACTGTTCAAATTTGTGAAACTGGCTTTATATTTGTTGTGGTGTTTAGACTAAATATTACTAATGGCACTCTTCTCAACCAAGCTGGCAGCCATGTTTTTCCAACTTTAAGTGCTTTTTCATGGCCCATAAAGGGCCACAGGCATCATCTCTTCCTTTCCTGGTCAATGCTCTACATTGAGATGAGACAAAGATTCAACACTAGAGATGCTGAAATTCTTATGAAGATAGGAAAAGATAGAAATTGTGTATTCCTTTCTAGAAATGCTGACAACGTTTAGATCGCTGTGGGGGGTGGGCGAGAAAGAAAATAGGTTTAGGATGGGATGCCACCAGGAGATGGTGGTGAAGGCACATTATGGGAAAGGGTGCAGAGGTTTATCTGGTAAAAAGGCCGGGACATGACTGATGGGTGCAAAGAATCAATGAGGTATGAAATCTAAAACATAGAAAAAAATGCTGGAGATCTGGAATGGTAGATTATCTAAAATTGAATTCAATATCATGTTCAGAAATTGTTAATGCGTCAAGTCAAGAATTGCATTGAACCTTACTAGAAGAGCCATACACAGGTTGTATGCGAGTTGAGAAATGAAAGTGGTTGGCAGTTGGAAACTTAGCTTCATCCCTGCAAACCTAATTAAGGTCACAGTCCATCTTTAGTTTTGCCAATGTAAAGGTCACATGGTGAGCACATTCAGTACACTGAACAGCAACACAAATGCAGTACACTAAATAACTCACTGCTTCAGTTGGAAGGAAGAAAAGCTGATAGAGTGGGGGGCATGCACAAGGGTGATCTATTCAAATATCTGAGTTGGGGGTGGGAAGGGAGGGGGGGTTTAGTTTTTAACCATATCCGCTTCCTTTTAAATCAGCCACAAAGAGGGGAAGCCATGACTGAGGTAGAAGACTGATGTGAACATTGGCAGTCACGATGGATACAGCAGAGGAAGATGTAGGAAATGGAAAGGAGTTCTTCTGGGGAAACTCAGCGGGTGAGGCAGCGTCTATGGAGCGAAGGAAATAGACAACGTTTCGGGTCGAAACCCTTCTTCAGACTGATGTGAGGGTGGGGGGGAGGGAGGAAAAAAGGAAGAGGTGGAGCCAGAGGGCTGAGGGAGAGCTGAGAAGGGGAGGTGAAAGTAAGGACTACCTGAAATTAGAGAAGTCTAATTAGAGGGTGCAAACTGGCCAAGCAAAATATGAGGTGCTGCTCCACCAATTTACAGCGGTCCTCACTCTGGCCATGGAGGAGACCCAGGACAGAAAGGTCGGATTCAGAATGGGAGGGGGAGTTGGAGTGCTGAGCCACCGGGAGATCAGGTTGGTTATTGCGAACCGAGCGCAGGTGTTGGGCGAAGCCAAGCCTACGCTTGGTCTCACCGATGTAGAGCAACTGACATCTAGAGCAGCGGATGCCATAGATGAGGTTGGAGGAAGTCAGGTGAACCTCTGCCACACCTGGAAAGACTACTTGTGTCCTTGTATGGAGTCAAGGGGGGAGGTAAAGCGACAAGTGCAGCATTCCTTGCGGTTGCAAGGGAAGGTGCCCGGAGAGGGGGTGGTTCGGGTGGGAAGGGACAAATTGACCAGGGATTTACGGGTGAGGACCATCGTAAATTGGAGCAGCACCTCATATTTCGCTTGGGCATTTGCACCCCAGCAGTATGAACATTGACTTCTCTAATTTCAGGTAGTCCTTACTTTCTCCTCCCCTTCTCAGCTCTCCCTCAGCCCTCTGGCTCCACCTCTTCCTTTCTTCCTCCCGCCCCCCCCCCACCCACCCTCACATCAGTCTGAAGGGTTTCGACCCGAAACGTTGCTTATTTCCTTCGCTCCATAGATGCTGCCTCACCCGCCGAGTTTCTCCAGCATTTTTGTCCACCTCAGATTCATTATTTTGGTCTAGTATTTTCCCCAGTGTGGACACTTTTGCTCAGCTTCAGAATTACCCCATCCACCTACCTGTGGCATCAGATGCTGTCCATTCTATTCATTGCACACTACCGTCGTGTCATCGCTTGATATTTTCCTCCACATTGATTTTTACACGGCCACCGTGCTGAATTTGCAGCATGCCACCTACTGACAAGGCAGCGTTGCCTTTTAACAAACAAACTTCTGCTTACCGAGGCTGAATGGCAGCTCTCCGAGAGCATCTCTTGCCTTCCTCTGGACTGTGACCCCATTACAGAACACCAGCATGATAGGCGATGAACACAAGGACACATACAGAAACTGAACAAGCCCCAAAAAGGCACTCATACGACATTATACTTCTGATGTCGAGTCAATTGGAATGTCTTAGAGATAGTGCATGTGCGTTTACAACTGAATGAAGAACATGATGGGGAGAAATATGGAGTAGTAAAGAGACAGTGAAAGAAACATTTGCAGATGATGCATGATTAAATAGGAAGGGCTGCACTCAACCTTCCCAACTTGTAATATTATTTAATATTTTCAAAATCCTGAAACATCTCAAGAGACGTGAATGATAAATGTCACAACTGAGTTGCATTAGATGCAAATCATCCACAATCTTGAGACTGTACTTTACTTTAGACTTGAGACACAGAGTAGAAATGGGCACATCGGCCAACCGGGTCCGCGCCGACCACGATCACCCCATACACTAGCACAATCCTACGCACACTGGGATTAACAATTTTACAGAAGCCAATTAACCTACAAACCTGTGTAGGAGGAAACTCATATACGGACACAGGGAGAATGTACAAACGCCGCACAGACATACCCCAGGTCAGGATCAAAGCCGGGTCTCTACCGCTGCGTCATTGCTCAAGAGATATTAAAGGATGTTGCCCCACCAACGGTGTCTTGAAATTTTCAATTCCAGCTGACTCTTCAGGAATGCAACTCAACAATCCAAACTGCAGATCACAACCCAGCACAAACAGAGCAAGGCACTGGCTATTTTCTTCTTCTCCCATTGACTGTTGAACTGGCCCTCAGGGTGGTTATAGTTGATGGACGTTACATCTTTCAGTACCTGTTCCCAGTGGTTTGACTTCAAGCCTGGGGCCAAGTAAACCTTGGAAATTATGGGGATGTGTAATTAATCCAGCCATTTGATATTTTCGCTGGGGTAAATGGATACTAAATAAAGGGTGATTTACTTTTTTCTACTTCTTATCCCAGGGGCAAAAAGCAACACAGACTAAGTTAAGAATCTAACTTCAATACTCTGCTTGCTGAGCAACTTTCCACTGGTACTCCCACCCTCGCGCAAATCTTGCCGTAACGTAGTGCTGCAAAATGGCAGCTGACTTCCATTACCTGGCCAATAAGGTTGTTTTGAAAGGTGCAATTTGCTGGAAGCAAGCTACAGACACTTAATTATACATACAATTACATAATCGATACACAAAAAAATTGCAGAGGAATCAGATAAATAAAATCAACTGCTCCCGTTGTCAACCAACGTCATGACCATTGTGTGCGCATCCCTTCATTTCCTATAACATCACCTGGCTTAATAGCAGCACATTTCTTTAACAAGGTTAGTCATCAGTGTGCTGAAATTTCTCAAAGATAAATTCCTATAAAATAAGAATGTTGCCTTTTCAACTTTTAAAAGCTTCCAGAATTGTGAAATTTAGTATACAAAACTGAACGTGACAGTTTTAGCGGCAGTAAATACAATCGTGTTAATTGTGAATGGTCTTAACACCACCGTGTATCAAGAAATGACCCAACAGACTTTTATTTCAGTGTGGAATTCAGCTTGACATTTAGCTGTGGATTGAAGTTCGAATTAATTTCTTTAGGCAGCCATGTGCAATAAATGGATTTGTGATTTCATTCCTTTGAAAATACTTTGATAAAACGGGCTCCGGGCTGAATAGCATTCCAAAGTTACAACAAGGATTGCTCATGCCAAAAATGTTGCGATTACATTTTGAAGTGCTGGCTTTTATAATTGCAAAATGACATTGCCCTCTTAGGCCTACTGGATATGCAAATACCCACATCAACCTCCATCCTGTGCCGTTTGATACCCATAACACGAGTGCAGTAAATTATAATTGTAACATTTTTTTTCCACAGCATTACACATATTTGTTAACACGTTAAAATGTCATGCATCTTTTAACAATTCAGTTGCTCCCTGCAGAATTTAAATTTAAAAGATGAAAAGTGTCAAAAACAAAAGCTGCAGAATTATGACAGATGCAAGAATATCAATAAAATATGGGAGAGCCAGAACAAAAATCACCAAGAGTTAATGAAGCAAAAAAAAAAGTACCATTGCAGCCCAAACTATGTGACTGCCTGTCTAGGCTTGCTTTTCAAGCTATAAGTGGGCACTGGAAGGATGTTCAGGAGGCTATAACTTTAAAGTATCCAGAAAATTCATAGCAAGAGACAAATTCAATCCAGTATTTTCCTGAATTAAGTATTGTTTTACAGGAATACTGCATGGGACACTCCACAAGCTGGTTCACTTGGTGCTGCACACAAAAGCTGTTGAGTATTTGAGATAAACGGAAGATTTTAAATAAGCAATAATGGAAATGCACCAGTGTGGTATAATGGAATGGAGAATAAGGCGTTAGATAGAAGGACAAAATACACAGGTGGCATTCTTTAATACATCAGCCTATCATTTCATCTTTTTTGTTCTATGTTCACATGAGCAATGAAAGCAGACCACACAGTTTATAGTTTCAGGAATGTAAAGCTATGCTGTCATCAGCTGTGGTATACAGAGTACAGCTAAACTTTAAAACAAAATAATGAAGTACCACAATGCAGTCAACTGTACGTTTGCAGTCTTTTCTGTACTTAAAAAAAACAACTTTGCACCACTCAGGCATAAACCATTTGCTTACTTTGGAGGGGGAAAAAGGGCAAGAGCAACTGTTCAAACTCTTTTTGGAAAGGGACAAAATAAACTGAGCAGTACTGTCAGGTATAACTGAGAGAAAAGGGAAACAGGTAAAAATAATATGTTGATTATTGATAGCTTAGCCAGATTTCACTGAAACTATGCCTGAATTCCATAACCAATGAATGTAATGATTGTTTGTTGTATCAATATTCAAAAACATTTGTAAAATTAGGAAATCAACTTGATAACAGGACAAAACAAGAACCATTTTAATACTACCTTAAAAGATCAGTCTTTTCAAATAAGTTTGAGGTGTCCTCAAAGCATAACAATACAAGCTCTATCAAACCAAATCAAAATAGCACACTTTGCTCTAATAAATAAGTTTGGAAAACAGATTCAAAACAAATTTTAAGCAAATAACTCTTTAGAAATGATACCTGCACAAAATTTATTCACTAAATAAAAGTTGAACTTACTGTCAAATCCATACAATATACACACAATATTATTTCTGGGGAAAATTATTTCCTCTGTAGAGGAAATACACAGAAGGCATTTCAATACAAAATAGTATTTTATTTATATCTTCTAAAGAAAGACTGGAGATTAAATTTAGTTTTTGTTCCCCCACTTCTGAATAGCAGTGAATCAAAGGAGACAATGTAACCTTGGGTCAGGTTGTTGCAAATTAACCATTTTCTTCTCGGATAGAAACAGTCGAGACAGAAGATTAACTTCTAGGACTGAAGTAGAACTGTTTTGTTTCCACTGAACAAGAAAACATGTTCATTAACTCTTTTCATTTGCTAAGCCATCTGAGAAAAATGCCAATACATTTTTCCACACGTTCTACACATGTAACCTTGGTATTCTTGAGAAAACACATTTACACATCCAGAGCTCTTTTTTAAAATCTAAACACTGTTTTGCTTCGAATGCTACGAGCACATGGATAAAACCTAAACTGAACGGTTTCTTCCCACTTTAAAAACTTGATCCAAATCTGTGTGGCTTTATTTTCCTCATAAAAATGTTTTTTTTAATTATTATAATGATAATGCAAGTGCTAATTAGACAGTTCTCTTTTGACTTGTTGCAAATGTACACACTTTGGGTCAGAAGTGGCTAAGGATACCAAGATAGTTACATTTTCACTGAAAGGACACAAGAAGCCCAGTGGCATCAATGGCATCCACCGCCCGGGTGCTCTTCACCTGCTCCACGTTGAGGCTGTCCTTTTGACTCTAGAAGGCCCATCCATTCTCTTGTGCTGACAGAAGCTGGATTCAAGTTCAAGAAATGAAGTAGATAAAGTAGTGCAAGTTAAACGGCTACCCTTTCCTCTCCCCTCCTTATCCATCCCCTCCCCATACTGAAAGCTTCTGGGCCAACATCAAAAAATCTGTATCTGTGTAAAAAAAAACAGCAGGAATCCGTTCAGCCAAGTCTAGGGGACACAAGACAATGCAGCAAAAGGTTTTGTGTTTTGTTTTTCTCCCCAAAGTGCTTAGTGCAGAAAGGTCATTAGCACACCAAGCACGGTCTTTCCCATGGCGGGAAGCACGTCAGAAAGCTTCATACATTGCATTGTGCAACATGGTGATCAGGTCAGTGCTGTTAAAATGATTTGCTCCATTTTCAAATGTCACTTTAGGACTGCTTAAGCCGCTTGCGGGGAGGACCAAGGAAAGGGCATTGTGCTGATGCTAGTGACCGGTAGGCTTCAGCCACCAGATGAGGATGGGACAGGACCATAGATTTCCAACCGGACGTTTCCATTACGTCAGATGCATGGCTAGAAAAGGGAAACAGAAATAAATTGTTACACATTCATAATAAGTCAACACATTCATTTCTATTATCCACAATTTTACTGTAACTTAGCACATCTTTGTTAAACCCACAATTTGATAAAGCTTACCAAAGAAACAATGGTATAAAATAATTATAATCAAGTAGTACTGGATTACAGAAATAGGCAATGTCACTGAAGAAGTCTGAAGAAGAGTGTGAAGAAGGGTTTTGACCCAAAACGTTGCCTATTTCCTTCGCTCCATAGATGCTGCCTCACACGCTGAGTTTCTCCAGCATTTTTGTCTACCTTCGATTTTCCAGCATCTACAGTTCCTTCTTCATCACTTTCACTCATTTGGTTAAATGCAATTATCTCGGAAATCATGGGGTCAAACAGCTGTATCCTCTCAAATTGGGTGGCCCCTATTCCATTTCATATAAACCCACTTAAAAGATTACATAATAGATTACTGCCGAATAAACAGAGTCCCAGAACGTCTTTCATAACCTTGCAATTTACATGTAATTAGGTGGGAAAGAAATAGGAATACGAGTAAAAGCTTAAGCAATTATGGCAAACACTTCAAAATACATTCTTCAACAAGAGTACTTTGTAAATTGCAAATTCCTTTCCGATTTGTATAAAGCTGGAACCAGGGGTCGGTGTAGGTGTGGGCATATTTAGAGGACAATTAATGACACGTAAGAATTTCTGGGTTTATAAATGAAGCAAACAGAAAAAAACACAGTGAAGTTATATTAAACCTATGTAAAACACCAGTTAAGCTACATCAAGTCATGTGTCCAATTTCAGGCATCCTACTTTAGAAAGGACACAAAGGTCAATAAACATTGCATGAAAAATCTACGAAGATGATTTTAAGAGTGACTGCTTTCAGTTACAACTTTAAACTGGAGATGCTGGTTGGTATTCTCCTTGAAACCAGGAAGATTGAAAGGAGATTTGATAAAAGTGTACAAGATTTTGAAATTAGGATTGTTTAAGGAACTGAAGACTTAAAGTCAAGAGCAGAAGATATAGGGAGAGGTGCTAAAGGCAATTTTAAAAAGAAGGAAAGTAACAATGAGGTAGTGGAGGACTTGACATATTTACAAAACCCAGTAAAGTGTTAAATGGAGTATTGAGTGCAGTTCTAGTCACCATATTACAGGAAGGATGTAAGACAGAGAGGGTGCAGAATAGGTTTACCAGAATGTTTCCTGCATTAGAAGGTATTGGCTGTAAGGAGAGGTTGGCCAAACTCAAATAATTTTCTCTGACGCGTCAGAGGTATGTATCTATGTATGTATGTATCTATGTATGTATGTATCTATGTATGTATGTATCTATGTATGTATGTATCTATGTATGTATGTATCTATGTATGTATGTATCTATGTATGTATGTATCTATGTATGTATGTATCTATGTATGTATGTATCTATGTATGTATGTATCTATGTATGTATGTATCTATGTATGTATGTATCTATGTATGTATGTATCTATGTATGTATGTATGTATGTATCTATGTATGTATGTATGTATCTATGTATGTATGTATGTATCTATGTATGTATGTATGTATGTATCTATGTATCTATGTATGTATGTATGTATGTATGTATGTATGTATGTATGTATGTATGTATGTATGTATGTATGTATGTATGTATCTATCTATCTATCTATCTATCTATCTATCTATCTATCTATCTATCTGTCTGTGCTCCTGGAACTACGCCAAAAGGGTACACGCTACCTCTAAAAAATTTTGCACCACCTCAATCAGTTGTTTTGTGTCATTTCATTCAGATTGATGTTATATTTCACAAGTTATTGACATTTTTAGATATACAAATCCCAATTTGAGAAAAAAGTCTTCTCTGTGCTTACAGCTATGACGTTACAATGGGATTGTAGCCCTGCTCGCAACATTGTTGCTATCCAAGAACACCGAGTCCTGCTAGCCCTAGCATGTGCAATTGCATTTTTAAAAAAATAAAAAATGAGGGAGGGTGAATAAGGCAAAATGTGCAGCCCCTGCACATTTGCGGGCTTTGAGTGAGTGGTGGAATTTTTTACGTTATTGCCATTTTCAACTTCAAAAACGTCGCAGCCGCACTCCCACTTGCAAGCCGCGCCTGCGCAGTTGGGGGAGAGTTGCTGAGACTCGCAATACGGATCTCTAGCATCACAACGGGAACACGTCAGCCGCACCTGCGCAGATGAGGGCTATGGGGGCAAAACGGTCTCGCCTTACTTACCATTCGCCTGCAGTGTGCAGTATCAAATTCTGATCAATTTTACAAAGTAATTCACCTAATAAACTTTAACTTAATACTGTGAACGGGACAAGTCTAATACTTCTGTGTGTACCGATGTCACAACGGGTGGCAGTCGCGCCTGCGCAGTGTGCTCCCACTTGCCGGGCCCGTCAGTCGCGCCTGCGCAGTTGGGGGAGGGTTGGCAGGGCCAGCGCCATTTTGAGATCGCCATTTTTATCTAACACTTCCGTATGTACTTGACTCGCATCACAACGGGGACCCAACGGGTCGTCTAGTAAGTATCTAAAATTATGAGAGGCATAAATAGGGTGGACAGTCAAAACCTCTTTTCCCAAGGTGGAAATGTCAAAGATTAAAAGACATAGCTATAAGGGGAGAGGGGCAAAGTTGACGTGATGTGCAAGGGAAGTTTTTAAAAACAGAGTGGTGGGTACCTGGAACGAGCTGCCAAAGGTGGATAGTGGAGGCAGATACGATAGTGGCATTTAAGAAGCTTTTGGATGGGCACATGATGTAGGAAGTAAGAGGAATATGGATCACGTACAGGCAGAATTTGGTTAACCTGGCATCATGTTTGGCAGGGACATTGTGGGCCAAAGGGCCTGTCCTGTGCTGTTCTCTGGTCTATTGTCACCTTTCGTAAAAACACAACCCACATTTGCACAAATGCATTGCCTGCAAAAACCTATTCAATTTCCTTTTGAAAGCCGCAAATGATTTTGGAATTTAACGTAATTACCACAAGATATAATCCTGAAAACAGCTATTGACATGAATATCTAATAATGGTACACTGGAAATTCTTAGAACTATAACAAGGTGATTGATGTTCATCTTGATTCAAATTTGTTTCAAGGTGTCAACTTGACTCAGTTGCTTCCATGTGTAACTAAACTAATCCTCAAACCATTTAAGCTTTTCATTGTGGTAGTTTTTTTAAAATGTTTTGCTGCACTGTTGGTTGAACATAGTTCTTCCAGAAAGCATTTTCAAAATCAAAACCAGTAACTTAACTAGTTATTTATCTAATTTCCTCTGCCCCACAGAAGAATTGAGCTTTATGACCAGTTAAACTATTGTTTTTGATGAGAATGCTTTCTTGGGAGTTTCTCGAACATAAGAAATCAAGTCAAGAGTCAAGAGTGTTTTATTACCATGTGTCCCAGATAGGACAATGAGATTCTTACTTGCTGCAGCACAACAGAATATGTAAACATAGTACATAACGGTAGAAAAAAAGGTTCAGTGTGAATATATACATTCACACATACTCAATAAATAAATAAATATAGTGCAATAATAATAATAGTCTGTTATAGTTCAGAGCTTATTTGTTGTCGGAGCTGTTCTTGAACCTGGACGTTACCATTTTCAGGCTCCTGTACCTTCTTCCCGATGGCAACGGTGCAATGAGTGTGTGGCCAGGATGGTGTGGGTCTCTGATGATGTTGGCCGCCTTTTTGAGGCAGCGACTTCGATAGATCCCCTCGATGGTGGGGAGGTCGGAGCCGGTGATGGACTAAGTGGTCACAACCTTTTGCAGTCTTTTCCGCTCCTGGACGTTCAAGTTGTCGAACCAGGCCACGATGCAGTCAGTCAGTATGCTCTCTACTTTGCATCTGAAGTTCAAGAGAATCTTCCTTGACATACTAACTCTCCGTAATCTTCTCAGGAAGTAGAGGCGCTGATGTGCTTTCTTTATAACTGCATCAATGTGCTGGGCCCAGGACAGACCTCCAGAAATATGCAGGCTCAGGAATTTAAAGTTTTTGACCCTCTCCACAATCGTCCCATTGATATAAACATGGTTGTGGGCTTCCCCTTCCAAAGTGCACAATCAGTTCCTTGGTTTTGCTGATGTTGAGAGCCAGGTTGTCGATCTCACTTGATGGTTTAGCTTTGAAAAACTCCTTTGTTGCATTAGCAGTATGTTTGGTATCATTGTCTGGCTGTAGAATGAATCTCTGGCCAATGAGTTTTGTGGCATTTGTTTTGAACTTGAGCAGATAGGATGTGTCTATACCCTTCAGAATTCATTATGTTTCACAGATGAGGTGGTATGCTTTGGATCTTGGGCAGTTCCTTCTCTCCTCCATACTTTGCTCTTGCCATCACTCTGATCTCAATTGTCCACAAGATGTGGTTGCTCTTTTAAGTGCTTCTTGGCAAACTGTAACCTGGCCATCCTATTTTTGCAGCTAACCAGTGGTTTGCATCTTGCAGTGTAGCCTTTGTATTATGTTCATGAAGTCTTCTGCAAACAGTGGTCATTGACAAATCCACACCTGACTCCCGAAGAGTGTTTCTGATCTGTTGGACAGGGGTTTGGGGATTTTTCTTGATTATAGATAGAATTATTTTGTCACCAGCTGTGGAGGTCTTCCTTGGCCTGCCAGTCCCATTACCATCAGTAAGCTCACCAGTGCTCTCTTTCTTCTTAATGGCGTTCCAAACAGATGAATTCGGTAAGCCTAACGTTTGGCTGATGTCGCTAAGAGTTTTATTCTGGCTACTCAGTCTCATAATGGCTTATTTGACTTTCACTGGCCTCATGTTGATAAATAGCAATAAAAGTTTCCAAAGGTGATAGAAAGACTGGAGAAAATACTAGGTGCTGAGAGCTCTTATACCTGCATTAAGGAGGCAATTAAACACGCCTGAGCAATTACAAATGCCTGTGAAGCCATGTGTCCCAAACATTATGGTGCCCTGAAATGGGGGGACTATATACAAACACAGCTGTAATTTCTACATGGTGGAGCCAAAATATATAAAAATGGCCTTTACTAAAATCTGACAATGTGCACTTTAACCACATGTGATTTTTTTCTATTACAAATCTCAAATTGCAATTTCATAGAAAGAAAGAATTAAATTAAAGCCAATTATTTTAATCACCCACACAATTGTATGCGGAATCACAGGATATGATTAGGAAGGGTACCTGAAATAGAAGGATGGAGACAGCAAAAATATTAGGAACTTAATAAATGTAAACCCTCTACCCTGGGCAGGCTGGTGGCAGGGATTTAAAGATGAAGGAGTTCAACATTTTAAATCTTTTACTTATTTTCATTCAATAAAACTTGATTTTAATTTTAATAACATTTAATTTCTGTTTTTTTCCATTTGGTGTATCCTGATTAGTTTTGGATTTGCAAAAGATCACTTTCCGATGGGGCGACCTCTCAAAATACATATCTGATAAAGCTTTGTAGGTTTTTTTAAAACTGGAAGTTCTTTTGAAACCTAAAACATTGTTGCCGTGGAGTGTAGACAGATCATGGATTAAAGACTTGATACGGAACAACATTGTTGATATTCTAAATCTGGATTAATGCAGCTCACTGCAAACAGTTTAAGAAGTCAGTTTCTCACACATTTTGGTTAAAATACCTGCAACCATTGTTCATTTGTAATCTCGACAGCCTTGATTAGGAGTGAAGTCAGGTATTGAATACCTGAGTCAGTGCATAGTCTTTTCCTATACTTGGAAAAGCTTCTTTAGAAATGACCGTGATTGAGCAGAGGTCAATAAAGGTAGATGTGGTTGCCTATTTCATTGAAACAAGGGCATTTTTGTTTTTGAGGAATTGGGGAAAAGAGGGAAATTTAAATAGCCTGACTAAGAACTTTAGATCAAATTTATCATCAGCACCATTCGAGGAAGCAGGAGTATGATAATTAATCTGCAGAAGGGAACATTTACGTACAATAAGTTCCTTTCCAAACAGTCTCCACTTGTTTAAGAGTTTTTTCCCCCCTATAAAAAACATTTCCAAAAATGAAAGCAATGTGATCTTGCAGATCTGCCCCATAATTTTTGATGGACATTATTAAAAAAAGGTTTTATTTTTCTCCATTACTCAAATGTCATGTTTCTCTTAGAACATTTTTACTAGAAGACCCAACCAAGTTGTGTTCTATAAGTAGATTGATGTTGTATAAATGTCCATTCTGCAATCGGGTTTCTAGCATTAAAAATGGATCAATGTATAATTTCCATGCAGCGCCATTTTATCAGACCACAACCGTCACATTTTCCACGTGCATTGCAAATAATGTAATTTTACTTTAAAAAAAAATACGCCAACCATCTAATTAGAATTATTTGTTAATACAGGCACCAATACATGGCAATAAATTCTTGAATGTATAAAGAACCTTAATTATACAATGGACTAAATGATAAACTGGCAAATAAGTCAGAGCGACCAAAATAACATTTTAGACTGTATATGATACCATCTCAACAATGGGAGGAGCACAACTAGAACAGGTTGATATTAGTATTCTTTAGCTAGAAAATCAGCTTGAAAGAAAGATTGCAGGTTAATTCTTTCATGCAAACCATGTAATTTTTCTCTCAAACATTTTAGTGTGTCAAAAACACTACATGAAAGAGAAATGTGCTCAGTATTTTAAATATGTTTATCCACATTTAACTTTGGTTTTATTTTTTAAGTTAGAGATGCTGCAAGTTTCTCTAATACACCTAATAACTTGCAGTATGCCTAATTGGGGCAACACTGCCTGTAACCAATATGAAGGTGCCCAGTCAAAGCTGCTCTGCAGTTACTGACTGAACCCAGCCTTGTAAATAAGTCAGAGACTAATGCTCCAAATTCCATTTAATCAGTTTTGAGTACCACATCAGGAAGCATTGGCTCCTCTTGCCGTATCAACAAATATATGCGAATACAGGGGCTCTCAGAGTGACAAAAGACTTGAGCTATCGACATAACTTCATGCTATTTCTCACCAACAATTTTAAAGGATTTTCCAAGCTAGCAATAATAATTTTTCATGATATTAATTAATGACTGGATAATGTGTATACAATTCATTAGTTTAATTACAGGCAGTGTTGGGGTGATTATTCAAGGAATTGGAAGAATTATAACAAGTGCATGTAAAGTGATGTACAGGTGCTCCTCAATTTACGATGGGGTTCCGTTCCGATAAACCCATCGTAAATCGAAAATATCATGTTAAAAATGCATTTAATACACCTAACCTGCAGTCTCCGCAATGTCCAGTGGCAGCCGATTTAAGGCTTAAGAGAGGTTCCTGTCTTTGAATATTTATTTGAAGCAGTTTTTTTTCTTTTTAAAGCACAGGTGTCCAGCGAAAGAGTTCCCCACAAGTTTATATATTTAATAGCAGCGACGGTGTCCATCCGTGTTAGACATAGTCTGCGCCAGAGCTCTGCTGTCTGCACAAGTTGTTCTGGATGCTGAGACTCTCATACTGGCTCACTTCCATCTCAACTTCCCCCACCAATACGTTTCTCATCTAACATTTCCCACGCCCGATCTGGCGCAGGACTACTTAATCGTTTAAATCTGCCAAGATCCTTGGTCTCCGGGCGTTTACTTAAAATGCCCGGGAAAAGAAAAAAATTCACTGAATTTTCACGGTTTCTACTGAATGTGTATCGCTTTTGCACCATCGTAAAGTCAAAACATCGTAAGTAGAGGAGCATCTGGTATATAAATAGATGTTTCCTACTAATGTAGAAATCGGCTGCTGGACATTCCACATACAGACATATATACACACACACACACACATATCTATCAATATGAACACCATGTTGTTCAAATCATCCTTAATTGCAAAAGGCATTTAATATAGAAAACATTGCCTTTTTTTTTTTAAAAAGGCCCTTGATAAAATTTATTATAAAAAAAAACTGAATACAAAGGGCATACTGCAGATTACGATGTGGTTGCAGTATTGGGAATCATTTCAAGACATTCAGCAGTAAAGGGCCAATGCACAACACAAACAAATGCAAAATAAACTAATAAGTGTCAAAAATATTGTTTAAAAGAAAATATTGTTTAAAAATATTGTTTAATGCATATTTTTCAAAAGATTGATCCCAGCAACTTACTGGATTATAAAATAGTTAAATATTTGGAAGTACAGCAAAAACCATTTGGATATACTCAGTTTTATCCAATCACACTATAGCCATGCCAAAATAAAAAGTTACTACAATTAGAAATTCTTCATCCAAGTGGTAAATTGCCCAGCGAATCCCTTGTACTACGTGCAAGGCTGTTCCCAAAATTAACCCAAGAACCTACTTTTCTATTTGTTATCAACAATGTTGCTACATGGCAAATTGCCAAGGCAGCATCAGTTTCCACACCAATAATGGCCATGGGCACCTCCAATTCACCATTGCCTCTGGACAGCTCCACAATCTCTAAATTGTCACGTTTGTTCAACATCCAACAATGGTCGAGCCAAAAGTTGTTTGGAAATAAATATTGCAAAGGCTAGAGCCACTGTCCCTACCACAAATACTGCTTAACGTGACACGCCTTCCATTCCATCTCCAGCAACCAGAGGTTATACTGGTTCCATAAGAGCCTTTATCTACATGTCAATGGTATTGTTAAGATCATTTCAACTGCCCCACACTGCCTCTGCCTCAGCCTTTCTGAATTATTTAAATGTCCCTCTTTTTATTTTGAATTCAATTCCACTCACAAAAAGGTTTCAAAGTGCACGTACAAAATTCCACTTGCATCTTAATTCACATCAATCACCTCCGTGGTGTAAGTGATGCCTTAATTTAAAAATTGTTAGCCATTAATGTTCTAGTGCTTTGACCTCTTCAATTTATACAGATCCTTAAACCTTCCGAGAACTCCACACTCCTCCTTTTCTAACCTCTTTACCTGCACACATTTTGCATTTAGATGCCATAGACCTCTAAAACTGTCTCCATTAAAAAGTTGTTTGAAACCTATTTTGACAAAGCATCTGGACACCAGCCCTAATATCTCGTTACATGACCTGGTGTCAAGTGTTGTCTGAAAATGCTCGTCAAATACCTACCAAAGTTTCACTATGTCCAAGGCAGATTTATAATATGAATAAACGTTGTGAATCCATACAAAAGTATCTCTATCACTTTGCCATACAGAATATTCATATTTTGTTAGCAAGAATAATGTAAATATGAATTTTAATATAATTCATCACAGGAGCAAAAAACACAAATAATTTCCTGTTTTGAGTGGCTATCGATAGAAAACTCCAGTTATTCTCAATAAGACCACTGAATTGAAAGAGCATCTATGTGGAATGGTTTTCTATAATTAAAACTTTTTCATCAACAGTTAAATAATAGTGGTATATTCAAAATAACTCTCCAGACTTTACCAGCTTCAGTGCTCTGGAACTGAGACTTTAGTGGAATTACCAATAGTGAATTACAACAGCGACCAGTTAATAAAGGTTACATGCAAACATTGTATCATATTTGATCAAAGCTAATAGTAGACATTGTTCATTATCTGCTTCTTGAGCATCCATTTAACACATGCTTTTCAGAGGAGCAAATAAGCTGTTGCATGTAAAGGTTGTATAGTTAATATTCACTAATATGTAATTTGGTTTACTTCAAATTCAGTCTTTATGATCAAAGTAGGTTCTACATTCAGAGATGCAAAGTGAGGTACTATGATCAAAAAGGAATATTAACTTGTTTAACACTAATATTACCACTAACATTTTTCACACGTTTTGTAAACCCAGAAATGTGTTAATAATTTTTAGTTGCTGCAGCTTTCCACCCTCCAATGACACATTTAGGGATTCAATGTCAGCATAAAGTATTCTTGAGCAAAAAAGAAAGTACCGGAGGAACTCAGTGGGTTAGGATAGCATCTGTGGAGGAAATGGACAGACGATGTTTCGGGTCGGAACCTTTCTTCAGACTGATGGGGTAAGAGGCAGAAAGCTGGAAAATATAGATGGGCTGGCAAGGGGCAGGTGGTTATGCAGCTAGCTTATCATACACAAATATTCTTGTGCATGGTAAAGCTCTCTGCATAATGAAACCTGATTTGAGAATAATACACCTAGCTGAAATGCCAGATTTTATGACAATGAAAAGACGACTTGCAAATACTAGGCAGTTTGGTACCAGTTGATTCTTAGATTCATTCCATTTAGTTTCAGGAACAGTATGCCAATATGCAGAAAAGCAAGGACAATGTACTGACTCATTGGCAACCGACATGCACAATCTGGTTAAAGCTCTGTCATGCATTGAACTTCAGTACTCACTAGTTTATGAAGTCTACTGCTTGAGTTTTGAGTTGATCTGCACTGTGTAGATCTGCCAGTATTAAAATTTCCGCTGCATTTTCCACTGACAAATTGCTGCAAAGAGCATCCTCACACATGACCTTCAAGCGCTCCAGAGCATACTGAAACAATAAGATTGGATCATTTAGAAACAGTTGATGGGCAAGTATTACATAACAAAGGTCCGATTACCTTCACTGAAACTAATTAAAAATTATTCTGCTTCTGCCTTAATACACAAATGTGGTTCCATTATTTATAAAAGCCACCCTTGAACATTTTGTTGGTTGTTGGATGTTAAGTGGAATACTGAGACATTCATTGTGCTAGTAGTCTGGGAATGTTTTTAAATATATATTGAATTATCAACTGATGCCACATCTACTACTTGAAAATCAAATCCATCTCTGCATGTTATTATGCACTTTAAAATCAGATTTGGACTGCATCATGAAATTAAAATGGAAGCTCGTCACTGACGAGTCATCAGTACTTTCAAAACACCACCAGGTAAGCACCAAGTTATAGTTAGGGATTCAGAACATGGACACATCACTATAATAATATATTTCACAGTCCCTCAGGATAGAGGACAAATTGTTTCCACTTAGCTTCTATGGCTTATGAGGTTGGTGATAAAATCAATGTGTGAACTGCAGAATATAGCACATACAGGGCAAGAAATGCCCAACAATGCAAGGGAAAAGATAGTTTACGAAAAACACCAGTGCGTTACTAAATTGGAAAAAGCTACTGCAAAAAACAAAGTGTAGGCACAATTTAAAGTGCCAATTACAACAGACCAGGAACTCATTCAAACATTTTTCAAATATTTTTGTGTAACATCGTGTTTACATGAAATTGGCCCAGTTTTCCATAGAAAAGAGATAGCTGAGAGACTACCAGATTGCTTACACTTAGAAGCAACCAAAATTAGAGGCTATAAATAAAGTAGGTCAATAATATAGGGAAGAAACTGTACCCGGTATTAATAATTTGTAATGCATTACAAGCTGAATTCACGAGGGAGAAAGTAGAAGGACTGTTGATTGAAGAATAACTATAATTGTGGTATAATTATGTTTCAATCATGGAGATATGGATTTTCTCATTGAAATTACAATTTGATACATGGATTATTCTGCTATTTTAATGTGGAAACAAGCCTATGAAAAGTATTCTAAAGCTCCTTTCTTAAGTAACAAATGTCTTAAAATACTGACAGAGTAAACAAAGATTTCCAGAACGGCCATGGATGACATTAAAATATCACCCATGGGGATAAATGCCTTCAACACTCTTAACTTTACTCTTCACTTTAATCCACTCTGTTATAATTTCCCTAAATTCATACCAACTAATCATTGGTGAAAGATCTTCCATGTAGCACCTCAAATAAGCCATGGCACAATATCCAGTGCATTTCTTTAATTGCCAGGCAGCTCACCTCCTCATTGCTTTTCACAGGATTGAAATCCATTATGGTTATTTTCTCTTTACATGAGATAATTTCACCCTTAAAGTCATTCATTACATTTAAAAACAATATATACAGCGCCAAAGGCCCTGGTTCGATCCTGACAACGGGTGCTTGTCTGTAGGGAGTTTGTACGTTCTCCCTGTGACCTGCCTGAGTTTTCTCAAGGATCCTTGGTTTCCTCCCACATTTCAAAGACAAACAGGTTTGTAGGTTAATTGGCTTGATATAAATGTAAAATTGTCCCTAGTGTGTGTACGAGTGTTAGTGTGCCGGGACCGCTGGTCGGAGTGGACTTGGTGGGTGGAAGGGCCTGTTTCCGCGCTGTATCTCTAAACTTAAATCTATTCAAGGTATTACGTTAACTGGTTAGATCAATTCAGCCTTCCACTTTAAAAATGGATAGTCTTCTCCAGCATACATCCAACACACAAGGCAGCTGCAGATTCTTATTTTCAGGGCCCCAGAAATGTTCACTTTGTGTCCTTAATGTATTCTGTCAGGCCTTGATGCACTTTATTCCTTAAATATATTAACATCATTCAAAAAAATGCTAACTGTTCATATTTTCCAGCCATTGGTATTCAGCTTTCCTGATGTCCCTTTTACTGAAGATGGATGCAAGTAGTTAAACTTTAAAGTACTATTCACTTTTCAATTAGTAACATTTTAAATTGCAATTAAGTTTTATTTTACTAACTCAATAGAGCACCATGAAGTAGGGATTACCTCAAAGTGAACCATGGATGAGCGAATCCTTTTATGACCTGCAGTTTCGTCTTACAATGGCACACTGGTTTATAAAAGCAAAGGAATAGCAGCAGGACTGAATTGCACAAGTAATTGAATACATAAAATGTAGGGTTATGCAGCTGAACTTTAATAATGTCCAAATATACCACATTGAGTCAAGAAGAAATCCTTTTCTCTGACCAAGTCTTTAACTGATAAAAATTATGGTTAACAGAAAATGATCTACCTTTACAATACCAAAGAGACTAATCCGAAGAAGAAAAATCTACCCGACTAACATGGTATCAGGAAAAAGGTTTGATAGTATAGACTTTAATCCAGATTAAATATAAACCTACAACAATGTTGATGGACAAAAATGTCTAGGAGCATTTAAGTTCAAGGATAACAGGCAAATTATTAGCCATGGGGAACAGTCAGACAGAAACAGTAACTGTAGCAATTACCAAAAGCTTTGAAAGGTATTTTTGAAGGAAACAAGGAAAATGTCAAATAAAGTACTCAGTTCTACATCAAAGGAATATAATGATCAGATAGCAAATGAAAGAAGTTTGTTCACCAAAATGGAGAACATGTGTGTGGTCATGTCATTGAGGAGATTAAAGTAGCAAGTGAGTCAGATGAAGAAGAAAGGACTTGGAGGTAAGCAAAAAACAGTTTATCTCTGGGACAAAGAAAGCCAGAAGAAATCGTTGAAGATCAAAGCAACTATGACAGTCTGTGGTCTTGCAAATGATGGGCATGGAACTAGGCAAATCAGTGAAGCCTTAATGTTCAAGTGGTCGGAATTGCGATAAAGTGAAGGTCAGATAACCAGCAGCCGTCCGTTCAATTCACTTTTTAATTTAGTTTTTAGGGTTTTTTTTCCTGTCTATGTCTAGGGGAATTTTGACTTTTAATGTAGGGGGGTAATGGGGAAACTATCTCAAGGTCCCTACCTGGTCGGTGAGGCAGCTTTTTCTCCGGGCTGCCCCGTCGACCCGACCTCGTGGCCTACCAGCGGGCCTGGAGCGGCGTTTTCCTGCGGGGACTGCCCAGCACCTTCAGCTTCGGTGGCGGCACAGCGCTGGAGCGCTATCGCGGAGCGGAGCGGGCGATGCCTTGCCTGGGTCGCCGCGCTGGAGCTCCGGTGAGCTGTACCGCCGAGCTCAACACCTCCGGGTTGCGGGACTGTGGAGCGGCCAGCTGCGGCGCCAACTCTAACATCGGGAGCCTCGGAGCTCCAAATCGGCACGGCCTTGTCGGCTTCAGGTGCCACAGACTCCGGTAGGAGATCGGCCGTTCCAGCCGTCCCAGCCGCTGTGAGGACTCTCCCGACGCCGGGGCAACAACACCCGGCGAAAACGGCCAGGAACATCGGGCCTCCGTAGAGGCAACTGCGGAGGCCTCAATAGGCCTGACTTTGGGCGAACTGGGGTTGGGGACTGGACATTGTGCCTTCCCCCACAGTGGTAATCATTGTGGGGGGATGATTTTGTGTGTAATGTGTAGTGTCTATGTTAGTCTTTGTCCAAGATGGCGGTCGGAAGGGAGAGTGGACGCTGGCGCGCTTTAGCAGCCGCTGCTCTCTCTTCCATATTGTGTTTTTGATTTTTGTTTTTGGATTTAATTCTATCTTTAATTTGTGTTCTGGTGATGTCTTTGCTATTTATTTCTTTCCGCTTATATGTTTCTACACTATTTGTTAAACTTTGTAAGGTGTCCTTGAGACTTTGTGAAAGGCGCCCATAAATAAAATCTATTATTATTATTATTATAGATATCATGTCATCTGAATGTAATCGGATCATGTTTTACATGGTGATTTAGTTGAAACGATTAAGCACTAAAATTATCAATGTAATATTAGGTAAGATAGAAGATCGTGGAACTGGCTATGAACAAATTCTCTCAGTATTGTACAGAAAATGATGAACTGTCACTAGAGTGTAAACTGCTCCAGCAGATACTGGACATACACCAAGCAAGTACAGTGAGCTTACTTGCTTGGTGTATTGGTACTGGTGAGCTTACTAATCGCAAAGGGACTGGCAGGCCAAGGAAGACCTCCACAGCTGATGACAAAAGAATTCTCTTTTATAATAAAGAAAAATCCCCAAACACCTGACCGACAGATCAGAAACACACTTCAGCAGTCAGGTGTGGATTTGTCAATGACCACTGTCCGCAGATGACTTCATGAACAGAAATACAGAGGCTACACTGCAAGATGCAAACCACTGGTTTACAGTTTACAGTTTACAGTTTGCCAAGAAGTACATAAAAGAGCAACCAGAGTTCGGGAAAAAGGTCTTATGGACAGATGAGACGAAGATTAACATATCACAGTGATGACAAGAGCAAAGTATGGAGGAGAGAAGGAACTGCCCAAGATCCAAAGCATACCACCTCATATGTGAAACACGGTGGTGGGGGTGTTGTGGCCTGGGCATGTATGGCTGCTGAAGGTACAGGCCCACTTATCTTCATTGATGATACAACTGCTGATGGTAGCAGCATAATGAATTCTGAAGTGTATAGACGCATCCTATCTGCTCAAGTTCAAACAAATTCCTCAAATCTCGTTGGCCAGCGGTTAATTCTACAGCAAAACAATGATCCCAAACATACTGCTAAAGCAACAAAGGAGTTTTTCAAAGCAAAAAAAATGGTTAATTAATGTGTGGCCATGTCAATCGCCCGAACTGAACCATTGAGCATGTCTTTATATGCTGAAGAGAAAACTGAAGGGGACTAGCCCCCAAAACAAGCATAAGCTAAAGATGGCTGCAATACAGGCCTGGCAGAGCATCACCAGAGAAGACACACAGCAAATGGTGATGTCCATGCATCGCAGACTTCAAGCAGTCATTGCATGCAAAGGATATGCAACTAAATGCTAAAAATGACTACTTTAATTTACATGACATTGCTGTGTCCCAAACATGATGGTGCCCTGAAATGGGGGGGACTATGTATAAGCACTACAGTAATTTCTACATGGCGAAACCAAAATGTATAAAAATGGCCTTTATTAAAATCTGACAATGTGCACTTTAACCACATGTGATTTTTTTCTATTACAAATCTCAAATTGTGAAGTGCAGAGGCAAATAAATAAATGACGGGTCTTTGTCCCAAACATTATGGAGGGCACTATATGTTTTCAATAGATTTGAAAACTCTGGAGCTACAATTCCATGGAAAAAGGGATTACCACATATTTACTGGTGATAACTTCATTAGCAACCAAATTCATTTTCTTTGGTAAATAAAATTAGAACTGCAATTCTGTATTTGTTTGGAAGAGAGCATTGCATTGCCTACCAATCCAAGGGAAAATAGTATGTGAAGGGGGTGGTTCATGGAAATGAAAGAGTGGACCATGAAGTCTCAAAAGGAACAGTCCCATTGAACAGGGCCGCCGCGGCACAGTGGCGCAGCGGTTGAGTTGCTGCCTTACAGCACAAGAAACCCAGGTTCGATCCCAACTACGGGCGCTGTCTGTACGGAGTTTATACGTTCTCCCCGTGACCGCGTTGGTTTTCTCTGAGATCTTTGGTTTTCTCCCAAACTTCAAAGATCTACAGGTTTGTAGGTAAAATTGGCTTGGTAAATGTAAACATTATCACTATTGTGTAGGATAGTTTTAATATGCAGGGGTCGCTGGTCGGCGCGGACCAGGTGGGCCCAATGGCCTGTTTCCACACTATAATCTCTAAACGAAACAAGAGTAGCGCAAAACCACAATTAGATTTATTTCAATAGTATTTTGTTCATTTGTTAAATATTAGCCAACTATCCCCTTCTCTCACCTTATCAGCAGCTGCTAGCAAGTCATCTGCCATTTTGTCAAGATTTGGTGCTTTCCCCGTATAAATAAAGCACATCATCTCTTTAAATACTTCAGGCTCTACATCATTAATTTCCACTCGATTCTATGACAAAATTAGGAAAGAAAAGGAATTATGAAATATATCCATCTTCAGCTGCTCAAGGAAAATTAAAAAAATTAAAATTTAATGCATCAACACACTTTATAATTACGCAACATACAACTTTCACATGACAAATATTGCACATGAATATCATGTTATTCCACAACCTTTCTTAATTGCACTTTATTACACCAACATAAATAAGCAAAACAAAATGTAGCTCAATAAAATATATTTTTTCACATTTTAAAAACTGATGAGGCTATCAAGTGTTGTTAATTCCTCTCATCCTAAGTATGCATTCCATGTTATCAAAGAGATGCAAGGAGAGATACGTTGTTTTTTTTGTGTAATCGTAGGTACACAATGACATTCAGCAAACCAGTCTCATTGTGTATATCCTGGGGCTTTTAAGTCTAAATCATGTACTAGCTGATCTGAAATGTCCAGATAAATCTAAAGTGCTTAGTCTAAAACAAAGATAGACATAAAATACTGGAGTAACTCAGCGGGACAGGCTGCGTCTCTCGATAGAAGGAATGGGTGACGTTTCGGGTCCAGACCCTTCTTCAGCAACTGCAGTTCCTTCCCACACATGCTCCAAAATAAACTCGACCCTATTACTGTTGCTACCAAAGCAACTCAGAGAGAAAACCCATTACATTAATCATATCTTCGAGTGGCTAATCTGATGGTTTCACTCATCATATTTATGAACAAAGGGAAACCCAAGAGCTATCCATCTTGATTATCTTTCTAAAGAGTTGGGCATAATTAAAAGATATTGAGTACGTTGGAGAAAAGGTCCATATTATGTCTGATTATGAATCACGATATACTTCACCTTTTTGCTTTCTTCCATTTCATGTTCAAACATGGCACTGAAGACTGGCGAACGGGCTAAAACATGGAAATAATTTTGAAAACAAAATCCATTATTCAAGCTTCCAATTAACTACTCAAGATTTAGTTCATTAAATATTAAAAAGAAACACTGAATGAAAGTAGAGAACAAAATACAACACAAAATAAACAAAGTCTAATCCATGCAATGCTAATTTCAGAAACCTGCATTAAGATTCAAATTGGCACCTGGTATTAATTTAGGATCATATAAATTTCAATAAACCATTTAAAAAATATATCATACAATCAATCCACATAAACAGTACAGCTCTGGATTTTTAAGCATCAATTCAAACTGAAAGAACACAGGTAAAAAACATCAGCAGAGTCTTTGGAGATATGAGCTTTCAGAGATCACAACAGTTGAAATACTTCAAACTTGGCCACTCTGGGAGTTAAGCAGATCAAATGTGCTGTACTGATTACACCTATATTTTATCACGTACACAAAATATTCCATTCATTCAAATGGTCAACTATTGGGTAAAGGAGAAGGTTCAAGTAATTCTCATTATCAGTGTCAGTTGCTGCAAGTTCATTTATTTTCAGCTTTTTTATTTTCAAAAAAAGTGTGGAAGTTAATGTTTTTAGTTAATAAAGTCCCTGATCATTACTGATAAGCTGGTGGATATGTTATTGGCTATAATAGTGCTTCCTATTGGCTGCAATACACTGAAAGGTAGAACGCACCGCTTTAAAATTACTGTTACTTCTGCAGCATAGAAGACAATAAACCCCTCCAATGTTTAAATGACTAAATAAGCAAACTATTACAAAAGTTTATTTACCCAGCTGACAACCCAGCTATAAAAATCAACGAGAAACCTAATCAACAAAATGTGACTTTTTTCTCCAAAGCAGGAAATAATGGAAAAAACCCAAAGAGATCATTGAATGTGCATGTCTGAGAAATATCCCATATAAACTAAATATACAAAAGTAAAACTCCTAGATCTAAAATGTGAGATGTGGAAGAGAGATTATTTACACCACTACCTCGGAGTCTGTGCACTGCAACTTTCCTCTTATGCCAGTGGGTTCCAAGTCCATAGCCCCCGGAAAGTGGCAACACAAGAAGATTGAGTGGCTAAAGGGCCTGTCCCACTGTACGAGGTAAATCAAGAGTTCTCCCGAGTTTTCCCGATTCGAACTCGGAGAATGTCCGTAGCGGGTCCATAGGAGTCCATGAATGTCCCCGTAGCGGCTCATACGAGTAACGGTAGGTACTCGGGAAATCCGGTAAACTCGTGACGTTTTTTCAACTGTGAAACATGTCCACGAGTAAAAAAAATACTCGTGATGAAAAAAATTATTACTTTTTACTCGTACGAGCCGCTACGAGACATCCACGAACTCCTACGGACCCGCTACGGACATTCCCCGGGTTCGAAAAAGGGGAAAACTCGGGAGAACTCTTGAATTACCTCCTACAGTGGGACAGGCCCTTAAGAATGCATATGGTGCACTTTCTTTCAGTATTTGGAGCATTGAGTACAAGAGTCAGGAAGTCACGGTGCCGCTTTATAGGACTTTGGTTCGGGTGCACTTGGAGTACTAGGTATAGTTATGGTCACCTCATTATACGAAGAATGTGGAAGCTTTAGAGAGGGTGAAGAAGTGGTTTATCAGAATGATGCCTGGATTAGAAGGTAGTAGCTGTAAGGAAAGATTGAAACAGACTTGAACTATATTCTCTGGATCGTTGGAGGTTGAGGGGGAGACCTGATAGAAGTATACAAAATTATGAGAGGTCGTGATAGGGTAGACAGTTAGAATCTTTTTCCCCAGGGTAGAAATGTCAAAAGCTAGAAGGCATAGCTTTGTGAAAATGGCAACATTTAAAGGAGATATGTAGGGCAAGATTTTTTCTTAAAGAAACGGAGAGTGAAGGATGCCTTCAATGCACTGTGGGGGTGGTGGAGGCAGTCACAACAGTGGGACTTGAGGCTTTTAAATAGCTTTAGATAGGCACATGGATATGCAGGCAATGGAGGGATATGGATCATGTGCAGGCAGATGAGATTAGGTTATCTTGGCATTATGTTCGGCATGTTGGAGGGCCAGTTCCTGTGCTCTACTCTTCTATATTGTATGAAGTTTCAATAAATGGTTACTTTATTCCTGAAGAGGAATGTGACAAACTCCCACACCTGAAATAACTTTTCAGGTTTTGATCAACACTCTGGAAATTCTGACACGGAGCTTCCTTTATTTCTTTCACTTTTGTTTCGCTTTACCTGGAGGAACACTGTGAGCACAGTGGTGGATGGAAACATGTTCTGGTGAGGTAGATTCTGTCTTATGATAATATCAGTGCCAATATGTGTCCTTACAATCCCGAGATATACACAGAGGAGGAAGAAGTTTAAGAATGTTCCAAACCTGCTAGAATTGCTTTATGTGCTTGAAATTCTTGGCCCGCTACGCAAAGGCAACAGTCTGTAAACCTAGAGTTTTCCCATAATCCTCCAAGCTCATCTGCTAACCGACATTCAGGAACTTTCACCATGTTCATGGTGTTCTGGCCTGAGATATTCACCGAATCTTGGACCACACTAACCTAAAGTGCAACAGAAACACATAAATATGTTACACCGTCATTGTGCTTATTTCCTAATGTTTCAAATCAGCTTTAATTCAAATAAATGCAACATCACAGATATTAAAATAATGCCAGTTGGAAATCCTGGCTTAAATTCTTTTTGTGCATAACTTTGTACAAAACTATTGTAGTCTGACTATAAGCATAATACAGGTTAAAAGTTCACAGGGAAAATCATTACACTGCATTTTCCACTTTGATATTCTATTGATTTGTTGAAATGCCACTTTCCTTATAAAATTAAATGTCAATAAATGAATATGCCTCAAAGCTCAACAAACCTCATCCACAAAATTTATTCAACTTTGAAAGCATCTGAAACAGCAATTTGCAAATTAAAAGTACAGTATTATTTTTCAAAGTCAGTTCTAATTGAAATAGCTTTTATTGCCATTACTAAAACACTTTTACCTTACACAAATGTCAACTGCAGTTTCTGGCAAGTTTCCTAATGGTGAAGTTTGGTGAATAAATAATGGCAACATTAATGGAAGAACAAACAAAAATATAAATTGAAAATATGAAGCAATGAACTTTATTCTGGCCATCCTCACCTACAAATGTGCACCCTCATTTGCCAATCCATGTAAAAGTTGAATTAATGACTTCCAAATGTGTTGAGCAATCCAAATGTATAAAAATAAATTGCCTTAGATCTGCACCCATGATCAATTAGACACACACATTATATAAAGTTAATCACATTATGTGCAAGGATTATATACAGCGTGGTCCAGAGCCCTTGAAGAGACACTAACTATTAAAAATCATTGAAAGCAGTGTCGGCAAATAGCCAAGAATGAACTTGAAGTCACATGAATTAACAAAATTGATAAAAACATAAGCCAAGCTAATGTATGGCCACAATAATACAGTGAAGCTCACTTCACTTAAAAAAAAAACAGTGTTGGACTTTGGGGATGTAACCAAGACCATATCCTTCCCCATTCAAAGAACCAGAGCTAGTTCAATAGTGAAATAATGGCAAATGTTAAATGTCCCTCTTAAAACTGAATGAAGATTAATTTTGCTTTCAGAAGCAAAATTAAATGCAGGACTAAATTCGATTGATGTGAACAGGTCATGAGGTCGTACAGGTGTCTATATTTGATGAATGTTAATTCGTGTACAAGAACTTCAGTGACCATTTATCCATTTATCACTTATCTTGCTTATCACCATCTCAAAGGTAGTTAAATATGATATATTCAAGTGTGCATACATGCAGACACATAGGTGGCAGTAATCAGTAAAGATTGCCATTGAGTGACATCTCCTGTAAAATGTTCATCATCCAAGTCAGATTTTGGCTTTGCAGCCACATCTCTCCCCTCATCACATTATCCTGTAGTCTGCCAATATTCCTGACCCGCATGCTCCCAGCTGAACACGCCAGAGCCCCAAAGTCTAATTCAGTGCATTTAAAAACTCAAATTCAAATATGTAATTATTCTGACTGAATCAACGATATCGATCACACGGAATTGTTGAAGCAATGTATTAAAGTATAATTTTATAAGTAATTCTTTACCATTTTTTCCCCAAACAACTCCTTCTGCAGTTGTACAGAGCCCTAGTGAGACCACACCTGGGGTATTGTGTGCAGTTTTGGTCCCCTAATTTGAGGAAGGACATTCTTGCTATTGAGGGAGTGCAGCATAGGTTTACAAAGTTATTTCCCGGGATGGCGGGACTGTCATATGCTGAGAGAATGGAGCAGCTGGGCTTGTACACTCTGGAGTTTAGAAGGATGAGAGGGCATGTCATTGAAACATATAAGATTGTTAAGGGCTTGGACACGCTAGAGGCAGGAAACAAGTTCCCGATGTTGGGGGAGTCCAGAACCAGGGGCCACAGTTTAAGAATAAGGAGTAAGCCATTTAGAACGGAGACGAGGAAACACTTTTTCTCACAGAGAGTGGTGAGTCTGTGGAATTCTCTGCCTCAGAGGGCGGTGGAGGCAAGTTCTCTGGATGCTTTCAAGAGAGAGCTAGATAGGGCTCTGCTGATCCCACTTCCCTTTAACTAGGGGGGGGAGTCCTGAACTACTATCTACCTCATTGGTGATCATTAGACTATCTTTGATCGGACTTTACTGGCTTTATCTTGCACCAAACATTATTCCCTTATCACTGTGAATGGCCCGCTTGTAATCATATATTGTCTTTCCGCTGACTGGTTAGCAGGCAACAAAAGCTTTTCACTGTATCTCAGTATACATGACAATAAATTAAGCCAAACTGAATTGATCATGGTCAGGTCACGAACCCTGCACATACAAACTGGGACCTGAAAATTGCGCCAATCTGGTGACTCTGCAAACTGTCCTAATGGACTACCGCTATACACGTGCTGTATCCGAGATGTTTATCTAAAATGTATCCAAGTGCTTATGTATAGTGATACTTGTACTAAACCGCATAAAAAAATAAATTTCGCTGTACCTCGATAGCTGTGACAAGAACCATTGAACCATTAATACTTTTTGAAAGGATAGTTTTAAAATAATTTGATTTTAATAACGGATATTACTGATGTCTAGCCTCTAGGAACAGTGCCATTTTGAAAAGTAGTTGCTAACACACTTCATGACTATCATTTCAATTAAAGTATTTTATGAAGTGTCAAAACCTATTCAAGATCTGATATTCCACACAAACTTCCAAAAGCCTCACATATCATCACGTTATATAACACAGTAAGGAGAAAGGATGAAGACGAAATCCAGTTTTCTCCGACTTACAATCAGATGATAATCCTTTCGAAGATAACACGAGGGTCATTGCCCTATTGAAACGTTCCATGCCATTGACATAATCCTCCAGTTTGCATAATCAAGGTAATTAGGCAGACTTAAAATGATTAACTGGCCAAACTATTAAAACGGACTGTTATTTGACAATTCGGTGAAAAGCAAAGCAACATTTTTGAAAAGAATTATCAAGGAGTCCAAGCTTGCCTATCCCCACTCCTCCAGGTGCCAACTAAAGATTGGTGGAGAGAGAAACTGGACCTTGTTATTCATTCATCAGCATGAGCTATAAAAATGGAACCTTTGAGACACCATGGTCATAATGATAATTATGACACCTTTTTATTAAGTCATCAGATTACTGGCCTTTCTGCTCAACGATATCAACTTCATTAACTTCACCATCAATTTCCATCCTACACTCAAATTCACTTGGACCATCTCCGACACCTCCCTCCTCTTTATCTCACCGCCTCCATCACAGGAGATAGACTATCGACTGACGTCTATTATAAACCTACTGACTCCCACAACTATCTAGACTATACTTCTTCCCACCGTGCCTCCTGAAAAGACTCAATCCCCATCTCCCAATTCCTCCATCTACGCCGTATCTGTGCCTAAGATGTGGCGTTCCATACCAGGACATCTGAGATGTGCTCGTTCTTTAGGGAATAGGGGTTCCCCTCTTCCATCGTAGACGAGGCCCTCACGGGTGTTTCCCCAGTACCCCGCAGCTCCGCTCTTTCCTCCCCTCAGTTGCAACAGGGGCAGTCCCCCTAGTCCTTACCTTTCACCCCATCAGCACAAGACATAATCCTCCAATATATTCACCACCTCCAATGGCACCGCTAGTCACATCTTCTCATCTGCACCACTTTCCGCCCTCCACAGAGACCGTTCCCTCCGCAACTCCCTGGTTAACTCATCTCTTCCCACCCAAACCACCCCTCCCCTTTTCCTGCAACCGCAGGAGATACAACACTGAAATTTCTGTCCTCGGCCTCCTCCATTGTCAGTGAGGCCAATCGCAAATTGGAGGGACAGCATCTCATACTTGGGCAGCTTACAACCCAGTAGTATGAATATTGATCTCTCTAACTTCAAGAAACCCTTGTACCCCCCTCACTCTCCATCCCTCCCCCACCCAAGTCATACCAGCTGCAAAGTCATCTTGTGAGTCTCATTGTCTGTACTCGTTCTCACCTAACACACAGCTAAGAATGGCCTTTCCTTTATCATCATTACCTTTTTGCACCTCTTTCATTCATTTGTTCTATGTCTCTCCACACCACCGTCTATATCCCTCGTTTCCCTTTCCCCTGACTCTCAGTCTGAAGAAGGGTCTTGATCCGAAACATCACCCATTTCTTTTCTCCAGAGATGCTGTCTGACATGCTGAGTTACTCCAGCTTTTTGTGTCTATCTTTGGTTTAAACCAGCTTCTGCAGTTCCTTCCTGCACAGATATCAACATGACTGCCAGTTGCTGGACTAAGTTGGTTTAAAACAATGTATAAAAAAAAACCTCAAAAGCAGTAGACTTAATAGATCACAGGTACTATCGCAACATTTAGACAGGTACCTGGATAGGACAGGGCAGGTAGAACTAATGCAGATGGGACATGTTGGTCGGTGAGGGCTGGTTGGGCCGAAGGGCCAGTTTCCACGCTTATATGACTATAACTAACTATCATCCATTCCATTGCCCTAACACTGGACCAGAACAACGACAGCCTCTGTTTAAGACTTCAGTAATGCCGGCATCAGAAAGATCTCTCTTTACCTGACCCAGATGGGCTATGCATTCTCAATATCAAAAAATATCTTCATTCTAACTCATCTCTGTATAATTAGATGGATATAATTTGCACGACAATTTCAATCCCAATGGTATTAATGATTTTACCATCCAGTACATTTGGATGTAAAAGTAGAAACAAAGGCTGCACAACCTGTTTCAGCAAATTATTTTTCAGACGTTTTAAAGTAGAAGCCACCACAAATTCCACCCAGCTCACTTGCACTTCAGTGATTCTATATATTACAGGCATCCATACATGGTCTACAACCTGCTAAAATAAACTTGTTACAAAGCATTTCCAGAAATACAGAAGGAAAAATGTTGCCATTCTTTTACTACACCTATCTTTTTAAAATTATTCTGCCAAATCCAACAACTCCAAGTAACAGCTCCTAATTCTTCAGTGCAAGATCCTACTCAAGATTTTAAAATTTTCATTGGGGCAGAACAAAGCATAGCAAGGTCACAAATGGATCATGGCATTTCAGTCATACAGAATGGAAACATGCCTTTTGATATTCTTCTGGTATTTACAGAACCCTAATTTAATGGCTTTAACAAAGGCCTCGCTTATACCTAGTTTAGGAGGTGGAAGGCGGGGAAAAAATGTAATTTACAAAACAGACCAATGCACTTAGCAAGTGTGAAGGGTTTTGAAGGAAATTATTTCATGAATATAGACAAAACATATTGTCCCAGCACTAGCGTGCATTGTATAAAGGCACTAGATTGTTGATTCAATAAGGTGGGGTGTGGTATTATTTGTTCACACCGATGTTTATCATCAGATCAGCTCCTTTCTTTCCCCGTCTGAAATCAATTGTATGTACACATTGAAATAAACGCTGAATGCTCATATTAGTTTATGTGATCATTGATTACATAATAATTATGGGAAGATCAGCTCCCGCCTCATGCCAATGAGTTGTTGCGCATATGGCATTCGAGTGAAATAGTATCACGGGAAAACAATGTCTTTACCCATTCTCATGAAGGCATTGATTCCTTGCTGTGGTTGAGTTCCACAGGCAACAGGTCCTATGTAGAACCCGAGCTCCCAGGGCCTGAACTGGCAGTATTTGAGGACATTTAATATATCCATGTGCTCGTGTGTAGTGACACTTGCACTGAATTGAATACAAATATGAACTTCACTGTACACATGTGACAATGCAATACCATTGAACCATTGATTAAATGCCAAAAGGTTACTTAACCACAAGGATCATCAAAATAATAAGTTGTTCTTATTAAACATGTACGTTGATAGAATTAATTATCGCGACGCAGGAGGCCATTTAGTTAATTATCAGAGCTATTCGATTAGACAGATTCCCCCATTCATTTTCCTGCACCTCTGAACACTCTCTCATGCCCATGAACTCCCCTTTCTACCATCTTTCTTTCTACTCCCCTTTGCTTCTCTGGCCACTTATCGGCACTAAATCGTAATTCTACAATGGCCATAACTCACCAGCAGATCATGGGTGAATTAGTTAAAATTCTCCTCGTTTCTCTTCTTAAACAAAGGAACAACATTGGCAATTCTCCAGCACATTGCCCATGGCTAGAGAGGATGCAAAGATCTTCAAGGTCCTATTAATCTCCTCTTGCCTGCCTCAATACCCCAGGATAGACCCATTTCGGACCTTCAGAGGCTTTGGCCGCGAGCCCTGTGGACGGTAACATCGGGAGCTCGCAGATCCCTGGTTGGTGACCGATTTTCGGGACCTCACGCAACAGCAGCTTCGTCCGCCCCGAATTGCGGGGTTTGAGTCGGCCCGTTCGCGGGGATTTTCATCGCCCGGTGCGGCTTAAAATCGGCCACGGGAAATACCATCGCCCGGTAGGGGCTTCAACATCAAGAGCCTCGACGCAGCAGTTTGACCGCCTGACCGCGGGAGAAGAAGCAGGGAAGAGATAAGTCCCTTTGCCCTTTATCACAGGAGGAGGTGCCTGGAGATTCACTGTGATGGATGTTAGTGTTAAATTGTGTTGTGTGTTTTGTTGCTTTTTAGCATGGTATGAAATTTCATTCAAACTTGTTTGAATGACAATAAAGGAAATTCAATTCAATCTGTCTCTGGAGATTTATCCACCTTAATTCTCTTTAAGAAACCCCAAACCACCAACTTCTTGATCTCAAAATGCTTTAGCATATTTGTATACCCTGCACTGCTGCTCCACATCCTTCTCCTTGTTGAATACCGAATTACTACCTCTCCTTCATCCTCTGATTCCTACCATTCATTTTCTCCTTTATTCTCAAGTGGTCCTACCCTCTCCAGAGTAGCATTTTTTAACGCATGTATAAAATGCCTTGGGATTTTCATTAGTCCCACTTGCTAAGGACATTTCATGGCCCCTTTAGGTCATCTGATTAGCTACAAACATGCAAAGGATGAGCATTTTCAACAACAAACCACCTGCAAGGAGCATGACGTACATAATCAAGTAATAGTTGATGAAGCAATTCAGGTTGGAACAAAACTTTTGATAACTTCAAAAATCTGTTGTTATCAAAAGCACTCCATGTCCCCTTGTTGCCACACCACTAAGCAAATAAAGCTTTTGTCTACCATTTACTCAGGTATTTAAATCAAATTGATGGTGCCGGAATGGCAGATTGTCCAGACAAATGGATGTTACTCCGATTAATATACAGATAAACCCTTAATTCTGTTTTTAAGATGTTATACAGTGGAACAATAAATATTCCAGTGAATCAGGTGGATTTAAAGATAGCGTGGGGATGGGGCCCTGGGATTATATTCAGGCAAATTGTGAAAAGATCAAAGGGAAAAGAGCCGCAAGATCTACCAGTCAAGATCATGCTCATACTATGAGGTATTACACTCCATCGCAGGTGATAGGCTTCTGACCGACATTCACTATAAACCTACTGACTCCCATGGCTATCTGGACTACACTTCTTCCCATCCTGCTTCCTGTAAGGACTCCATCCCCTACTCCCAATTCCTCCGTCTACGCCGCATTTGCTCCCAGGATGAGGCGTTCCACACCAGGGCATCTGAAATGTCCTCATTCTTCAGGGAACGGGGGTTCCCCTCCTCCACCATAGATGAGGCTCGCACCAGGGTCTCTTCAATACCCCGCAACACTGCTCTCTCTCCCCATCCCCCCTCGCAACAAGGGCAGAGTCCCCCTAGTCCTCACCTTTCACCCCACCAGCCGTCACATACAACAAGTAATCCTCCGTCAGTTTTGCCACCTCCAACGTGACCCCACCACTCGCCTAATATTCCCATCTCCCCCCATGTCTGCCTTCCGCAAAGACCGCTTCCTCCGTAACTCCCTTATCAATTCTTCCCTTCCCTCCCTGGGCACTTTCCCTTGCAACCGCAAGAGATGCTACACTTGTCCCTTTACCCCCCCCTCGACTCCATTCAAGGACCCAAGCAGTCGTTCCAGGTGCGACAGTGGTTCACCTGCATCTCCTCCAACCTCATCTATTGCATCCGCTGCTCTAGATGTCAGCTGATCTACATCGGTGAGACCAAGCGGAGGCTTGGCGATCGTTTCACCGAACACCTCCGCTCGGTCCGCAATAACCAACCTGACCTCCCGGTGGCTCAGCACTTGAACTCCCCCTCCCATTCCGTATCCGACCTCTCTGTCCTGGGTCTCCTCCATGGCCAGAGCGAGCAACACCGGAAATTGGAGGAACAGCACCTCATATTCCGCTTGGGGCGTCTGCATCCAGGGGTCATGAACATTGAATTCTCCCAATTTTGTTAGCCCCTGCTATCTCCTCCCCTTCCTATCTCTCCCTCAGCCCTCGGGCTCCACCTCCTCCTTTTTCCTTTCTTCTCCCCCACCACCACCGCCTATCAGTCTGAAGAAGGGTTTTGGCCCAAAACGTTGCCTATTTCCTTCGCTCCATAGATGCTGCTGCACCCGCTGAGTTTATCTAGCATTTTTGTGTACCTTCCATGCTCATACTATGGTCATGTACATGGATAGGATAGGGTTAGAGGGTTAGAAGGTTATGGACCAAGCACAGGCAGATGGGACTTGTGTAGATGGGGACACATTGGTCAGCGTGGATAAGTTGGACTTTATTATTATGGTCATCATTATAATCGGGCTGATTAATCAGCAGGATATTGATCAAACCATGACATTTGCTTTGAAATAAAATCATTGGACTGCCTCTATTTTTTTCTGATAACCTGTCAACACTTTCCCCAATTACTTAAATTGATCTTTTCATTGTTTAAAACTAATTTTCATAATTGCTCAATTTTATAATAATTTGCAATTAAAGCCAATTAGGGAGGCCTTGCAATTCATAAATCAGAAGGAAAAAAAAAATGTTGAGTCAGGAGCAACAGATGGAAAAAAAACCCATGAGAGTGTCAATGATCGTAAATAAAACTGGGTATCAATCCAATCCATCACACTGTTCTATCACTGTTTGGTCACAATGGCACGTCAGAATCAAACTCAATAACTCCCTTTTTCAAAACATTACTGGTTAAGAATGATTGATATTTAACACTCGACTGAGAATGCTTAAACCACATAGTTTAATCAACCACTACGCATAGGAAAGGTTTAGCAGTGTATAAATTATATTAATGTTTATTGATAACAATACAGTCTTTGGTAGACACAAAATGCTGGAGTAACTCAGCGGGACAGGCAGCATCTCTGGAGAGAAGGAATCACAATCACAATAATACTTTATTAGCCAAGTATGTTTTGCAACATACAAGGAATTTCATTTGCCAAGTCAGTCATACAAATAAAAAGGAACGGAACACACAAAACACATTTTAACATAAACATCCATCACAGAGACTCCTCCACATTCCTCTCTGTGATAGATAGCGAAAAAATCTCTTCCCTTTGCTCTCCCACGGTCAGGGCCTCGAGCCCTCCGTTGACGGGATGATCTCGACTCCTGTGCCGCCGGTGGGCCCTCCGCGTCGAGGCGATCTGCTCCTGCATCGGGGAGATGTCAGCTCCTCCTTGCTTGATGATCGAATCTCGTTTCAGGGCTAGTCGAACCTTCCGCGACATTGGAGCTCCCAACATCCACGGCCTCTCCCGAGACTGTGAGCTCTCGATGTAAAGACTTCAGGCCGGGGTTGGAGCGATCCTAGGCAAGGGATCGACTCCAATCTAAGTCCACACCCCGTGGTGGGGCCCAAAGGTCACTCCGAGGCAGCCTTCAGCTCCATCGATGGTAGGCCGCAGAGCAACCGGAGTATGCGATCCAAAAATTAATCGCATCTCCGGCACGGTAAGAAACTGAAAAGAAAGTTTACCCCGACCCCGACCCCTCCCCCCACATAAAACAAAACCAAAGAACATTTACACAAACTTTTAACGCACATTTAAAAAAAAAATTAAAGACGAAAAAACAAACACTGTTATTTCAAACAAAATTCAAGATCAAAGATAAAATTAAAAGTGTTTCCTATGATATCTTAGCACTCCACAGCTGTAAAATGTAATGCTGGTTGAAAATTGTGGGTTAATTGCAACAGCTACAGGTACACCTATTGGCTAACCAAAAAGCAATTTGTCCAGAAGGAATTAAAATAATCTCAATTTAATTGTGCAATAAAGGAGCAGTCAGCACATTTAGCCAATAATCGGGCTTCGCAGTTTAGAAATATATAGATCAACATTTTATATGCTTTGAAATTTGAGCTACAATTGCAAATTGGATTACCCAACATAGTATTCTGTGGACGTCATTAGATTAATATTCTTCTGCAATAAAGTCACAAGAGTTTCTGACATACTGAATCCATAGAGCATTTATTTATTTTTATTTTATTTATTTATTCCGAACAAGTAAAGACATTAAAGACATTGATATTAACAAAATCGAAATTATCAAACAATTGAACATTGCAATCAACATTTACAATTGAGAAGAACAAAATCAAGGTTCCAATGTCCAACTCAGAGTCTGTACAAGCTCGAAAAGGAGTGAGAAGAATAACTTATTAAATCTCACCCCTTTTCCCACACTTCTATCGTATTTAAAAATCAATTCCTTACTAATAATAGTACTGCCCTAGGCAATTTCCCATAATACATACAGACACTTATATACATTCAACTATTATGTACATACAATCTTCATATTTGAAGTACCCAACATCAGTGAACAATAGTAAACAAGATAAACATCAACAATAGTAACAAGATAAACATCAACGATTGTAAACAAGCATATGCTCAGGGTTACTGCATTTCGTTGTCTCTGTACTGTACACTGCACAATGACAATAAAGTTGAATCTGAATCTGATTCTGATAACAATTCCAGGAATTTTAATTTAATTTTCTCGAGCTGCATTATATAAAATTTACAACAGCAAAACTTTGTTAATTCATGATAATGCAGCTCATAACTAATATACCCTGCAGAACATTGAATAGTTAAGTTCATCCAAGTTCACTAGTTAAGTTCATCCAAGGCTTTATTCAAATTTCAGTTGCAGTTTAGTTTTAGAGAACAGAATCAGACTTTATTCGCCAAGTATGTTTTGCAACATACGAGGAATTTCATTGGCCAGGTCAGTCATACAATTAAAAGCAACAGATCACTCAAACACACATTTTAACATGAACATCCACCTAAGTGACCTACACATTCCTCACTGTGATGGAAGGCGAAATAAAGTTAAAGTCTCTTCCTTTTGTTCTTCCTCAGTCGTGGGCCTCGAGACCCCGTTGACGGGATGATCTTGACTCCCGTAGCTGGCGGCGTTCAGGCCCTCCGCGTCGAGGCGATCAAGCTTCCGCATCAGGGGGATGTCAGCTCCCCCGCGCCGGGCGATTGAACCTCGAGTCGGGGCTGGTAGAACTTTCTGCGACTAGCCTCACCCGAGACTGCGTGCCCTTGATGGTGATTCCTGCGATCCCAGGCAAGGGATCAGCTCCGATGTTAAGTCCACGCCCTGCGGTGGGACTCACGACAGTCCGAGGAGGCTTCCAGCTCCATCGATGGAAGGCCGCAGAGCCCAGAGTATGTGATCCGAAAATTAATCACATCTCCGGGAAGGTAAGAGCTTGAAAAAAAGTTTCCCCCGATTCCCTCCCCCCTCCCCCCAGATGAAACAAACCAAAGAACATTAAAACAAACTTTTAACGCACTAAAAAAATAACAAAAAGAAAGAAAAAACGAACAGACTGCCGGAAGGGCAGCCATCGCCCCGGCGCCCCTGGTGGTCTATATGGCGCGGAAACAGGCCCTTCAGCCGACCGAGTCCGCACCGACCAGCAATCCCCACACATTAACACTATCCTACACACACTGGGGACAATTTTATATTTATACCAAAGAAGACTTACGACTCCGATGCAGCAGATTTATAACAATCAGACTCATTACAGCCAGATAAGAGAGTGTTTAATGTATAAGGAGTAATCAAATAGTATTTGAAAATGTTTATATTTATATTATGCAGAATAATTTACAGAATATATTATCATTCACAAACCACATTATCTGGAGACCAGTACCACATTAATTCACAATGCCAGCACTTTGTTATCAGTCCATTACTTTGACTGATTTGGCTGGAAAAGTGAGCATGAACAAGCATTTCTGCATCTTAAGAACTTACTTCACAGAACAATGTGAGCTTGTCATCAGGAAGGAGTCCATTGGCCTCATCCAATAGAAAATCTCTTCGAATAAATTTCTTAAAACCCCAGTCTTTACCTTGCACAAATCGATATGCTCGTTGGCTTTCTGCAACACAAAATTGGATTCATTGTACTTAGCTGAAAGTGTAACACTGCAGAGTAAATCTACTCTAGATACAGGTCACCTACTGTACACATCAACTTGCATTTCAGCAGAAGAGTTTTAGTCACCATAATAATATCCTGTACAAACTCATGGTGATGAAAAAAATGGGTAGATATTGAAGATAGACAAATTACATTATTAAGCTGACAAAATTGAAACGTGATCTTTAACCTTAACAATTTAGTTATAAATTCTGGCGCATCAGTAAATTGAACAGTGCAAAGCCTCAGTCGATTGTTGTTCCTGATTCCTTAAGAATAAATTCAGCTAAAAATGAACACACTGTAATCTGTTAACGAGCCTATGCAATGCAATTCTATCAATACCAAGTTTAATTTTTTAATCACAGGTTTTAAAATGACTATGTTTACCAGCTTCTTAAATGTTATAACTTCATCAGCTGACCTACTCAAAATATTCAAATTAAATACGAAACCAATCCCAAAAGTTGAATAATTAAATCTGTGGGAAATAAAAGCAACTGTTTTACTGTTCAAGGGTGGCATAGTGACGTAGCTCGTAGAGTGCTGCCTCACATCCCAGAGACCAGGGTTCAACTCTGTGTGGGGTTTGCATATTCTCCCTGTGACCGTGTGGGTTTCTCTTTCCTCCCCACATCCCAAAGGCCTGCAGGTATGCAGATTAAATGGCCTCTAAATTACCCCTAGTGTGTGTCGGGAGTGGATGCGAAAGTAGAATATACAACTAGTGTGAACGGATGATCAAAGGCCGGCATGGATTTACTGGGCCAAAGGGTCTGTTTCCAAACTGTATAGTTAAACTAAATATGTTTCTGAACATGTTTCACAGTTAATAATATACCGAGTTTATTAAATGTTGCTAAATAATGAATATTGCTTTGTGAAAGAATCACAAATGGAGAGAGTTAAATCCTTCCACTTTTGGAATCTTGTTTCAAGCCCACATTCAAGTCACTTTTACTTCTGGTCATAAAATCCAAGGTGGAATGAAGCAAAGCAGCCACACTGCAAATCTCAGTGGCAATAAAAGCTAGCTGCACTAAGATTCAAAGGGGATTGACATCTTATAAAGCAAAACTGAGGTGTGTGTTTAAAAGCAAACGTTAGTGTCTTATTTCTGCAAAGTCAGAGCTGGTAGAACTTGACAACACTATTAAATGTCTGAAATCATTAAATATTCCACTTCTGTCAAAATGTGCTGCTCATTAATGTGAAAAAAATTAAAATCACATTTTCTTCAAAAGCTGCGATTTCTCGGGAAGAGGAGAAATGAAACCCCTTCAGTTTTCTTAAATAAATGTTGATCAACATGCATTGTATAAAGTATCATGCAAAAAACAAAATAATTCCAATTCACAAGTCCTCAAAGAAACATTTAGAGCTGTATTGTTATATTGTAGAAACTAAGTTCAAGTATATGGTGCAAAGTACAAAAAGCCAAAATAACTTTAACAGTGAAAGACTGTAGTGTTTAAACTAGTTTAAACTAGCATGTTCAAAAAAACTGATTGTTGAATGCATCAATGTTCTCATGCACACAAATCATGATACTTTATGGAGATGCAAAATCTAAGGATGAGTAAATGTTTTAAGACTTCCATACAGGAACAGCCCTTCATTCAATATTAAACTTCACTTAAAAGGCCAATTTGATAGTGCAACTGCCCAATAGCTGAACTGCAACCGTTCCCTTCCAGATACAAAAATAATTGAAGTCAAGTAAAACGTTGAAAATTTATGATAGTCCCTTCAGCATCCAAGGAAAAATATCTCATCAACAATTGTTGTTACTTCTCAACCTAAAATGCCAATTCACTTAAAATGCCACAGAAGACTGTGGAGGCCAAGTCAATGGATATTTTTAAGACATAGATTCTTGATTCGTACGGGTGTCAGGGGATATGGGGAGAAGGCAGGAGAATGGGTTAGGAGAGAGCGATAGATCAGTCATGATTGAATGGCAGAGTAGACTTGATGGGCCAAATGGCCCAATTCTGCTCCTGTCAGAATTGGGCCATTACACTGAGGCATGCAAAACGAATAATCCTGTAGAAATGAAGTGCACCCAGAATGAAACTGTTCACTTCGATCCTGCAGCCTGCAAGCCAACAGTAAATCCAGTACGTCAATCAAATTGAGATTTCACCTGCTCTCAGAATGGGTTAACTATCTTTTTAAACTTCTAACAATTTTTTCAGCTCCTCAAAATCAATGACTAGCTCTAAAAATATACTAAAGTTTTATTCAAAATGGGAAGTACAGTACATATATACACACGCTGGGTAGAGCACACCTTTACATTTATTCTACCTTAGTTTTCGTTTTCTATAAAAATAAAAAAATATTCTATCTAATGTTCCTTCCTTCTAATAATCTCTACATGTAAAACTAAAAAGCTGCTTTCTGTTTGACTGGCCATATAGCAAATGCAGAATTGTAAATGAGTAGAGGTTTTACTATTTCATACGCAAATACAAAATTCAGATGTGGCTCCAAGTACCACCAAACTTGCAGCTACATCTGCAAGATCAGAACTTAAGTTTGAAGCCTTGCCGTACAGTTATATCTGTTAATTTTTTTGGTACAAACAGCTGCAGCAAATGGTGCCAATAGCAATTCATTATTCAGTTGGTGATTTCTGCTGCTAATGACCAGATCCATGTAGGAATCCTAATTAATATGTCCTTCAGCTCAGGCCACATTACCTGGCTCAGCAATTTTTCTGCTGTTGCAGAAGCGAAGGTTAATGGAGAGTTGCCGCTTGTCTTTTTATTGCAGTTTTGAGCACCGTGTCTTTACTATATTTGCTATAACTTCCATGACTCAAGTGAGCATTTTCACTTGGACACCAATGACTCCTGTAAATCTAATTTAAAATAGGAAGCCAACCAAATGACAGCAAGACATTTCTTATTTTTTTATGGTAGATGGGAGAAGTGGAGGCTGTTACTGCTGGAGTGCATAAGTTTCCTATTGGCAACAAATGCAGAAAGAGAAGCACAAAGTACTTAATAAAATTAATTATGTCTGATCAGTGAGCAAATAAAAATATATCAATTAATTTTGGAAATCTTAAACTGTATACCAGGCAATGACTTGGTAAGCCTGTTTCTTTCCCTCCCCCTCTCCAAGTACTCAGGTCTCAAGCAGAAGATAAGTAGACAATCCAAAAACTCTGGAAAATATTTCTTTAAACAAAAAATAAAGGACTGGCCAGTCAGGCCAGAAGGCACAGTGCTGGGGACACATTGGTCATTAATAGTTGTTAACTTAGACCAGTTTGCACAAATATATAGAACCGCATGTAAATGCTACTCCTGTATCTGAAGTATACTGTCACTTCACTTACCCATTGCCTTAGTTTCTTCACCTTTTGCGTTCAGAATGGAGAATTTAAATTTTGCTCTGACTTCACTTTTTGGACAGCTGACTAGCAGCAGGTAGAGTGATAGGTAATCTTTACTTTCCTCATCTAAACCCTTAGGGTTCACTCGGAGGCACCTTAAATATACATAAAAAATGAAATATGTTAAAAAGAAAATGAATGATCACATACAGGCTAAAAAAAATTTAAAAAGCATTTAGATGCAGGTTTGGCCTGCCTCATTTTTTCTCTTCAGCTTGACTACATCTTAACTATATCTATATCTTTAGAGTATAAGTACAACTCGTTTTGAAAAATCTCTCTCTCATTCTAAGGAATTCTATTATTCAACAATTCTGTCTTGCACTTCAGGCCATGACGTGGATGTTGCTATTTAACTATTTGTAGTTAACTTTGAAATAATTTGTAGTGCAGCAACTATCCCCAAACAGTTACTAAAATAAGACAAGTAAACAAATGTCTAAACTCATAAATATATTAAGTATCTCCAGTTTGCTCCTCTCCTCAAATTATATAATATTTTACAATGGACTTATCGTACTTACCATTCTCCCCCTGTAATTATTGTGCAGCACTTGGGAGATGTGGAATACTGCAACAATTTGGATGAAACAAGTTGCTTCTCAGCCCTAATGAACTGAGAAGCATGCCAACTCATCCTCAGAGCATTTTTATCCAATTTGACCCCAAAGCTCTGGACCAAAACTCCAATTATAGTTTTCTTCCTAATGCCAATCACTTCATTTTCTTTCTGACACTGTTCAAGTTCAATACTACATGGCAGATTATGTCCAGTTTAAATGTTCAGATATTATTCATAGTTGCATGTGAAAAGCTTAATGAGTGAATTCAAAGAAAAAAATGTTTGCAAGGTGCCAAGATTAAACTAAAAAAAATTGGTACGCGTTTCATGCCATGAAAACAGAACTACTCACAATACTGACCTTTGTGCCTCTACTAGCCTTAATTAGTCACTTAGATTAGCAGTAAGTATGAATACAAATATATAGACAAGCAAAATTAAGAGACTGTTAATCTTGCAAATATCCCAAAGTGAAATATTTCAAAACAATTATGGAATACAGCTAAAATTCTCAAAAATATACCCTGTTGCAGTGCAGTTGTGGAATTTGTAAAGCTTTGACTTCTTGAGGCGAGTTCTCACTGTTTCATTGAACAGTTAAAATGTTGAATAGAATGGGTGATGATGGCCAGCGTGGACCAAGGAGCCTGGTTCAATGCAGCATCTCTAAACTATTGTTGATTCTTATAAATGTGAGTGTCAAGACGGAGTACATATATATTGATTTACATCTGCACAAGGGAAGGGGGGGGGAGAGAAAGAAAGAAAGGGGATGGGGATTGTTAGATGACCTAAAATTGGAGAATTCAATGTTCAAATTCCTGACATCTCTCTCCCCTTTCTTGTTCTCTCTCTCCATCAGAGGGAACAGACTATAGACTGACATCTGCTACAAACCTATCGTCTCCATAGTCGTATAGAGGTATACAAGATCATGAGGGGAACGAGATTAGAAACACTTTCACGCAAAGGAGGGTTATCACGAACCAGAGGACAAGATTTAAGGCAACAGGGGTAAGATTTAATCAGAACCCATGGGGCAACTTTTTCAGAGGTGGGTATGGCGCGAGTTGCCAGAGGAGGCAGATACCATAACAAAATGTAAGATATTTGGGCAGGTACATGCACAGGAACGATTTAGAGAGATATGGGCCAAACGTTGGCAAGTGGGACTAGTGTAGATTGGGGCAGGTTGGTTGGCATGGGCAAGTTGGAGTGAAGGGTCTATTTCCGTGCTGACTGACATTATGATTCCCAGTTATTCGGACTACACTTCCTCTCACCCTGCCTCTTGCAAGACGCAATCCCTTACTCTCAAAGCTTCGGTCTCGGTCGAATCTGCTGCCAAGATGTAGCTATCCATTCCAGGATATCCCTCACCGCAACTCCTCAGCAATTCCTTCCCACCCAAACAATCCTCTCGCCGGGTACTTTCCCCTGCAACGACAGGTTGTAAACCTGTCCTTGTGCCTCCTCCCTCGCCTCCATCCAGGGACCCCAGCAGTCCTTCCAGGTTCACGTGCACCTCCTTTAACCTCATCTACTGTACTCGGTGGTGTTCCCATTGTGGCCTCCTGTACTTCGGCAAGACCAACCGAAGACTTGATGAATGTTTCGCCCAACAGATCTCCTGGTTGCTAACAATTTTAACTCCCCTTCCTATTACCCTACTGAGTTTTTTCCTGGGCCTCCTCCATTCCCAGAGTGAGACCACACACAAACTGGAGGAACCCCACCTCATATTCTCCCCCTCCCCCCACATTCCTTCCTTTAGCTTCGCAATTTGCAGCTCAATTATTTTGTCTTGCATCTTTTTCCATCGCTGGGCTTTGTCCAACCATCTAGACATCACCCCCACCCTTGCCTGTATTCACCCATTATCTGCCATGCTTTGTCCTCCTAGCTTTCTTCCTCCTTCCCCCTCCCCCAGCACACCATCTGAACAAGACCTGAAATGTCACCTATCTATGTTCTATAGGGATGCTGATTAGCCCGCTGAGTTACTCCAGCACTTTGTGTCATTTGTTTCTCATTAGATTGGCTCCCCTTCCATGAGAACAAGGTTAGAACAACCAGCTTTCTCATCATTATTTGATTATCCAAATGCAAAAAGGAATCTTTCAGGAATATATAATAAATAAGCAGAAGTGTTTTTTTCTGTAAATTATTTTTAGGTTTGGCAAACACATGAAGTTAATACTGAACCCCAGTGTCAATCACTGTGCACCAAGTCTAAGTTACATTGGTGAGGCACGAATAGCATTCTATACTACACATATACCAGTGCTATCGCCTACTCCAGCTGTGTTAGATTTCAACACTGGCAGAACAATAATGAAGTTTTATTATTTTTTTTTAAAATTATCCTTTAAAAAGACTGATTTATACCAAAATCCATCTTCAGAGAACGTAAAAATTGCAACATTCCACAAATTAGGTAGACCACTTACAATTCACCCTTTGATCATACTTGGGAAGTTCAGTAACTTGGAATATAACAATTTCCCCCTTGAACCCCGTCAACCATCTTCCATCACAATAACCCCTATTACCTGACATTTAAACTGAATCCAATATGCTGAACAAACTGAATTTTGAATGATCAATAATCAAAAATATTTAGTGCTTCTGAAGTGACCAAGTAATTCACTATTTAGTGATCTTGACATCAAGTGAAATACTTCCAATAAACATTTCCCACAACAGTCCAATCACCTATCATTGATATTCACTGATATTATCACAACCAAATTCCCCATCATCATCACCAGAATAACCATTGAACAAAATCCAACTGCAACAGTTTAGTTTAGAAATACAGCATGGAAACAGGCCTTTTGGCCCAGAGTCCACGCTGACCAGCAATCCCCGCATACTAACGCTACCCTACACACAATAGGAACTATTTACACTTATGCCAAGCCAATTAATCAATATACATGTATGTCTTTGGAGTGTGGGAGGAAACCGATGATCTCGGAGAAAACCCAGGCAGTTACAAAGAAAACTTACAAACTCCGTACAGACAGCACCTGTAGTCGGGATCGAACCTGGGTCTCCGGCGCCTCAGGCGCCGTAAGGCAGTAACTCGACCGCTGCGCCACCATGCCTCAACAGTTACAAATACTGTAGCTATGTCAGTACTTCAATGCCTGTCCATTCTGCAGTGAATATCTTCGCCACCAGGATTCCCAGACGTTCCTCCATTTACAAGATACAAACCATGACCATAACTAATCCTTGCTTGACTGGATGATTACAATTCTCAAACAGCTCAGCACTGAATTGGCCATCCTATTCTTCCCACCACCAGCACTGCACTGTCTATTGTCAATATGTATTGATTCAAACTACCAATCTTCACAACTATCACCACCACCTTCACACGACAAGGGCAGCAGTGGGCAGAACAGATTTCCTCAAGTTTCACACAATCCTACTCTGAAAAACGTTACTATCTCTTCATTTTTGCCGAGTCAAAGTTTGAAACTTACTAAACAATACCGCAGGAATAATAAGCAACTGCAGATGTTGGAACCTTGATAAAAACATGAAGTTCAAGTGGAGTCAGAGGATCAGGCAGTATCTGTGGAGGTGATGGACAGGTGACCTATCAGGACTGAATGGTCGCAACCTGAAATGTCACCTGTCCATTCCCTGCCCGGATGCTGCCTGACCCGCTGAGTTACTCTTGTGTAATGCTCAATACCATTGGAATCCTTCACAAGGACTACAACAGTATCAATATTTTTTGAAGAGCAACTAACATGGGCATTAAATGCTGGCCTTCACAATTATACTACAGCCCGAGAAAATAAAGAGTCTTTCTTGAAACCACCTCCTTTCCCTTCTTATTCCAGAGCAGCAGAATGAAAGGAAGCAATGAATAACTGTTTTTTCCAATCTGAAAACTGGTCCAATACCAACAGGATCATTGTACACAGACGAACATTGGAAAGAAAAGTAAACAGAATATTTACAAAATGTATAGACATATGCTATCACCGAGACATTTTAAATATTTGATATGAATTTGTTATCGATTTCATGAGCTTTAACTGTCAGGCAGTTGAGTATTAATTATGATATTAATTTGAAGTTTCTGAAGAAGGGTCTCGACCAGAAACATCACCTATTCCTGTCCTGTTGAGTTACTCCAGCTTTTTGTGTCTATCTTCGGTTTAAACCACCATCTGCAGTTCCTTCTTACTGAATATCAATTCATATTTTTTTCAAAAAGTTCTCATTAGAGGCCTTTAAAAACATGTTCCCAGTCCCGGGGCTACATTTTATCACAAATTTTTAAGGGGGAAAACACTAATGTTTAAACAGACATTTTCAATGATGCATCCTAGACAATTAACTGCAGTCATTGAACACAAATCTTCCAAGTGCAGCACATATGTTATTCTTCTTGCACAAAAAATTGAGTAGCCAACTTGAAGCCAAAAGATAGCACAAAACGTGCTTGTAGATATGCAGCAATGCAGGCTAATGCCAGGTCGATTTGCTGATTTTAAAATCTGGAATATCTGAGTATCTTAACTAAATTCTCATTCCAACACAAAAATAGTAATTTGCTTTAAAGAATTGCAAGTTATTACAGGGTTGTTAAAAGATTATGCACAAGGGTTCAAAGAAGATCATGAAATATGGTCCAGCAGCGCATCTAAACCGTTTGTAGAGAAGTTTTAAATTAAGGACCAAGGCTTTCATATCTGTGAAAAGTTAATTCTGCTTTTTGAGCTATATAGTCCAAAAATTCATCAAATGATAATACAAATCAATATATACACCATATAATGGAGTATCTATGTGTCTATTTGCTTCAAGCATTTCCAATAATTTTGTCTTTTGCAAATGAAATAAAAATCACCGAGTTCCAGGCTTACCATTTCAATTTATCATTTGCTCCGGACGAGAAAGTTGAACTCTTGATAACTTCTCCCATTTCTTCCCGACAAAAACTGAAATTATTGATCGTCCACATGTAGGAGAACTTCACGACTTTTATCTAGCAAAAAGAAAAATAAATTGGAAAGACAAATATTGAAGGAAATACTTCCATTACAGGTCTAAAAATAGCTGATCCTTGCTTAATTAGAAACGTGTACTTAACACGTGAAGACTGCCTTGTTCTTCGGGCTATATATCCCAATGACACTCTGAAAAAGTTAACAAATTAGCATACTATCCATAGATTCTAACATAATACACAATCAACTCCGAAACAAATCAAACAATTCAACAAATCCAGCTCAAATATTTATGACTGAAGCCAAAAAGCTCTCTGTTGACCACAACTTCATGACTTTGTACCCTGTATGAGCTCAACTCCAAAGCAAGTCATTTCAAATAAATCCAGAGGCAACAGTTCGCATCAGTTGGCAGCACCAACCACTGGGTCAGAGACAAAATGTCTTGAGCTCATAATTTAGGCTGCAATACCATTGCAATGATCTGAGACGTCTACATTATCAAAGATGCTGAGCTACAGGCCTATAGTTGCAATGACCCATTGAAGGTTAATAACTTATTTTGTAATCTGAGCTAACACTTCTTAACCAACTCCACCCAACGCAAACAAAGAGGTCATTTACTATCTACCTGTTCTGGATATTACTGCTGAAACAAAAAAACATTAATACTTCTGTTTCCACTTCTGTTACTACACTTAAAATTATTCAATGCATGAAACATCTTGAAATATGTCATGTCATAAAAGTAAGAGGTGTTTGTTTTATGTGCCTCAAGAATTTAGCTCTTCTACAAATTAGACTTATCCATTGAAAGGTATTTATAATTTATATGCAAGTTCTTGTAATTTTCTCAGTGGTCACACTGAAAACATTGTTGTCATTGGTTGCCTCATGAAAAACATGCTACACTTGGCAATTCAACAGTACCGCACACATTCCTGTTCCGCAACTTAAGCTGTTCAAATTCTGCGAGCTGAAAAAGCCTGGAGGAAATTAAATTCATACAAATTGAAATTTCAAAAATGAACTGAATTTTAGCATTGACATTTTAAAGGACTGCAGATACTGTAAAGTTACCATAATGTTTGGGACAAAGACCCATCATTTATTTATTTATTTGCCTCTGTACTACACAATTTGAGATTTGTAATAGAATAAAAATCACATGCGGTTAAAGTGCACATTGTCAGATTTTAATAAAGGCCATTTTTATACATTTTAATTTCACTATGTAGAAATTACAGCAGTCCCCCCATTTCAGGGCACCATCATGTTTGGGACACAGCAATGTCATGTAAAAAATGAAAGTAGTCATGTTCAGTATTTTGTTGCATATCCTTTGCATGCAATGTCTGCTTGAAGTCTGTGATTCATGGACATCACCAGTTGCTGGGTGTCTTCTCTGGTGATGCTCTGCCAGGCCTGCATTACAACCATCTTTGGCTTATGCTTGTTTTGGGGGCTAGTACCCTTCAGTTTTTTCTTCTGCTTATTGAAAGGCATGCTCAATTGGGTTCAGTTCGGGTGATAGATTTGGCCACTCAAGAATTGACCATTTTTTAGCTTTGAAAAACTCCTTTGTTGCTTTAGCAGTATGTTTGGGATCATTGTCTTGCTGTAGAATGAACCGCCGACCAATAAGTTTTGAGACATTTGGTTGAACTTGAGCAGATAGCATGCGTCTATTCAGAAATCATTATGCTACTGTTAATCCTGGCCAAATTGGAGAGGCTAGGACTTTAAAATGGGGTAAAAGCTTAAGGGCTGCTGGGAGATTTGGTCAATTTGGAATTGCTCTCTGCAGAACTGGGACAAGCTGCGGAGTGCTGCCAGTGTGTCTAGAGCCTAGATACAAGTTGCAAGAAAAGAATAAGAACATCTGCAGACCCTGTCAATTAAGTACAAAATGCAAAGAATGGATTGGATGGCTGCAAACCAGACATACACCTTGTAAATAATGTTGCAGAGTTCTACTTTGCTGAGTGTTGATTGGATGAGGTATTGAGCCTTGTCTGTGTTCTTGCAGATCAGGGTAAATGTTTCTAAGTTGGCTTCCTTGAGAAGTCCTGTTTAAATACAATGTATTAAGCTGCTGTGTAATTGGGTTAGGGAAATGTCTGTTGTGTATGGGGTTAATTGATATCTGTAATTGGATTGTTCAGAGACCACCCCCATGTGGTTCGGCCCCTCGAGATCCAGGGACCTATAAAAGTCCGCTGCCACGAGGTCCAGCGTCGATCTTATGGGAAAGCGCTTGTGACAGCGTGACCATCTGGAGTGTCTCTGTTTGAGCGAGGCCTAGAGGGCTTGATCAGGCAGATACGAGGATCGAACCCGCGGTGGGATAGGTACAGTAGCAGAACTGTAATTGTGTTTTGTCAAAATAAAGATTAGTTGTTCAAGTGCATGATTCAGTGATTTCTGACTGAAACTAGACTGGGGGAAAGCTTAGAACGAGCAATTTACATTGGAGGCTCGTCCGGGATCTCAAAAGACCCCCAAACACAAGTTTGCGATCAAGGGCGTTGAGCTGTTTCGATCGTGAGTGTAGAAATCGGGCCCACGGTGCGTTTTTTGCATTGGTTTTCGGCACTTCGTTAATCGGAGCGGATCATTAGGACAGAGTCTAGCAAGTGGGTGGTTAGCACTCCTTTAGGTTAGGCCCATAAAATCAGGGTGGGGTTAGAGCCCCTGCTGGGGTTGGGTTTGAGGCCCAAAACTATGGTCATAGTTGGCAGACTGCAGCTGCTTTAACGAGAGCCAAATGCGCTTTGTTGGGCGAGGAGTGGCCCCAGGTTAGATTTGGTATCCAATTAGTGGGGTATTGAAATACATGTCTGACCTACGTATCGATCGGATCTTTGCCGGGAGCGCAAATTGAAACGGTGCGCTCTGAAAATCGGCATCGATAACTCACAGCGCGAAGCGGCTAGGCACTGAACCCCCGGTGCCCAGCAGAGAGGAGTGTCTGTGTGTAGATATCGGAGTCCTGTGCGGTGGACGAGGAATCTCGTAAAGGTACTGGGCTTGGGTGGACAGAGTATAGATTGGCTGGAATATTCCAGTCCATTCAAGAATTCAACTTGACAATTTTAGTTTGATTTGAGTGCCCGCATATGAGGAGAGATACGCACTAAAATTAGGAGTTCGAGAACGAGTATATATTTGCAAAGCCAAATTTCCAAATACAGAATTTCACATTGAAGTTCTGCCAGTAAGGAATTCGAATTCCTGTGTATAGAACTTCGGAGTTGGTGCATGTCGTGATCGCTTTCGAATAGCGGCTGATCAACAGTGAATAGTAACCCTCTGGTCGATTGTTGACTAGTACCTGATAGCGAAGAGTACCTGAGAGGCGGGAACCTGTTTACTTGTTGAAAAGTAATCCGAATAGCGACGGTTACCCCTAATTCTGTCAAACTTAGAGAGGAGGGATAGAGGTCCCCCAATAGAAGTCCAGTCTTAGCAGAGGGATAGTAACATCTGTGAAGAAAAGTAGTCATTTAAGGAGTAGTACCCCTCAGCAAAGCGTAACCTAGGAAGGGGAAAATCTTTGGTATCAGAGGTTCACTGAGTGATAACAGCATGACGGGGTATTGAGATCGAGTGTTCGTGAACTGTGCGCTAGTGCTTTAAATCATTTCATAAATTGTAAAAATCTAGCTTTTTCGTATTGTGTAAATATTTTGTGTATGTAAATAAACTTAGAGTGTATTAAGAATTAGAAGTTAACATTTAGATCATGTTAAGTCCGCTGACCATTATTTGTGTTGCTGCTTGTGTGAGTGGTTACGGATTTAGATACTTGAAGTAAAAGTGTGTTTGAGTTAAATATTTGTATCTATTTAGATCTTATTGTGAGAATCTGAATCGGGGTAGTTCAATCCGGGGTTGTACTCTTTCGATCACTACGTCAGGGGAGGAGTCATCCCGCTGATCGATTGCGCCACGAGGAAGATTCATTAGAGTGAGATTTATTGGATGCTTATAGTTTATATTGGGGGTGTGTCTTCAGTTATTGGTAATCGGGGGAATATTTTCTTTCTTAATTATAGTTTTGTTAGCGTGGTTCGGATTTGTCAGTCTGTGTGAACTTAAAGTGGATTGAGTGAGAGAGAGATTGCTGCGTGAGAGACTGTGATTGAGAGTTAGACTTGGATTGAGACACCGGAGATCCTTTGTTTGAAAGTTTGGAATTGAATGAAGTGATTGTGATTTAACTGATAAGAGTTGGGCAAGAGACTGAATACGAGCGAGCGGTTTGAATAATTGAATAGGAGTGATTGAAGGAGTGACTGGGTAACAGTTGAAAGGGAGCGATTGTTAGAGTAAGTGTGAATCCAAGAGACCATTGACCATTGTGTGAGAGATCCCATTGACCTTGGAGTCTGAGAGGAAGGAGTGATTTAAAGAGGTTTTAGTGTCTGGAACCTTTATTTTGTGTTTTGTATTGTGATCATTGTTCAGAGAATGGGGAATGTCTCAGAGAAGGACCGATCAAACAGATTAGAAAGCCCGATAAGGATAATTTGCGAGAAGCTTCCACATGAAGCGGATAGACGAAGAGGATTATCTGGGGAATTAAATGCAATTTTGAAAGACGAACTTTGGCCTGTGGGTGGACTAAAATCTGTAATAGGAATAAACTTTGTAGAAACGATTGTTAAAAAATATGGGAATAGTGAAGGAGGAAATGTGTTAATTGGAATTTGGAGAATGTTCTTCACTAAAAGGAAAATAAAGTGATTGTTTTGCTGTCCACCCTAAGAATGGCGGCTTGTAAACTGGAAATTGGAGGGGAACACGATAGAACTGATCCTTCTCGGGACATTCCAGAACAGGGACAGGAAGAACTAGTAAGCCAACAGCAGGAGTGGGAGCAGGAGCAGGAGAGAATACCATCTTCTGAAAGGAAGACTACTGAGACGGCTCTTAAAGGGGAGGTGCCGACGAAACCTAAACTTGTTAAATTCAGTAAGAGTGAAACAGTGCCTGCATACTTCGAAGGGAGATTTATTATATGCCAGGGTGGGCAGAATTTTTCGGAGTGGAGCTAGAGCCACAGCTGTCCTCACAGCACTCTCATGTTCCCAATTCGGGGAAACCATGTGCAGCTTGTGACCAGGGCACACGGGAGGAGTCAGCGTTATCTTCGGCTCCTCCCCCTAAATTCAAATCTGAAATAGAGAAATCGGGGAGAGATTCTCTAGCTCCTATGATTTCTCCACAAGTGGAGGACAGTAGGGGAGATCAAGGAGCTAGAAGGAAGACTCAATCGACATGGGTGCCAAAATTCATTAGAAACTCCAGCAGCGGGAAGGTGAAGGAATCCTTCTTGAAGTGCCGGGAAAGAACGAATAGCTTTTCAGAGGGTGAGATAGGAGGAGAATATGGAGGGATTGATCTGGGCATTGATAATATTATTATGTTGGAGCTATTCATCTATGAAGGGGATTTAGAACAAATTCCCCGTAGACAGTGTGTTTGTAAGGAGATGCCCGCATTAGGTATAAATGTCCCCCAGACTACAAACATTCAGACTTTAAGGCAGCCTGGTTCAACAGCAGCCCAGAGATTAAAAGTTCAAGTAAAAGAAATAAGGACAGAGGAGGATAAGGGAGAAGACCTCAAGACCTGGATAGATCTCCCATTCAGGGAACCGACCTTTCCTTGGTTTGTCTGGAGAGGTTATAGAGCGATCCGGCCCGATCAGTGTTACATTTGTGGGGGATTGGGGCATTGGAGTCGGTCGTGTCCTATGAGAAAGTACTATCAAGAAGGAAGGGAGCAGAGAAGAAGGCCACGGGGTTACAGAAACCAGTGGATTCCGAGAGGGTATCGAGACTCTTGGGACCCCGAGGGTAGAGGACGAGGACGAGGACACTGGCAGGGAGGTCAGGGGTCAGGGACATTTTGGCCATCTAACCCATTTTGTTAGCCCTAACCTGCCAGTTAACAATATCATCTACTAAAATTAAAGGCGTCCTCACATGGCCCGGGAAACAGCACTATAAATCAGAAAGAACACCCCTGACAAAGAATCCAATTCTCAAGAAACCCTCATTGAAAGGAAGAAGACAGGGAAACATTGTAGCTGGCATGAGAAGGAGTGGCAACTAAGGAATGGAAATGGCACTAGGGAGAGAAGAAACAAACTTACTGTGCAGGAGGAATGGGAGTGGGGAAAGAAGATATTGTATTAATGTGTTACTGAGTTTGGGCCTGCAGGACAGTATCTATCTGGGGAGTGATGTAAAAGAATGCAGACCCCTTAAGAACGGGCAGAAGACAGCAAAGGTAATGTAGCTCCCAGAAACATGCGACTAGCAGGAGGAACTGATACTGTCCTGCCCCTTTAAGATATATCTGGGAAGGCCAGCAGACAGAGCAAGCTGCTCCTCAGTATCCCTGGTAATTGAAACTAACATCAGAAGAGAAGAAGAAGAACTACCCTAGTGCCCAACTTTAATATCACCTAGCTATTGGAGAAAGAAAAGGAAGGAGAATAAAGGGCACTTTAATCATCTTTGAAAGAAACAACACCGACGACCTACGACGACTTTTGGGACAAACCCTACTTTAAAATACTGACTTCTGGAAAAAACATTCCTCTGTGGTTGGAGTAAAATACCTGATTTGCGTCTAAATTATGGTTATTAGAAATAAATTTATAAATTTTAGATTCGGTCTCGAAGTTAATGAATTGGAGGAAATTTAAATTTTGAGATTTGGAGTAGACTTGTGGAATCTGGCTTAGGAATAATTGGAGTTTGATTATTAATTGATATTGTTATTATCTCATCCCCAGACAAGCAGCCAAAGATGGGAAGGATTATTCAAAGGACATCAAGACGGATGGAACTTGGGAAGATCTGGTAACATGGAACTACTTAGGGAATATGAGAGTAGGAATTAAAATGGGAATTAAAATTGGACTTAAAATTGAAAATTAAAATGGGAATTGGAATTGAAATTGGAGTTGGAATTAGAAATGGTCAAAAGAGGAACTGTGAGCAGCAGGACTTCCCTTTAAGAGACTGGACTAGGGAATTATTCAGTAGTTAAGAACTAGTATAAGCGAGAACCCCGAGACAGAGAACAAAGCCAATTGAGTAAAGAGTCAATACAGTAAAGAGCCAACATAGTAGAGAACCAACACAGTAACGAGTTACCATAGTGAGGAGACCTACATAAATAAGAAGTGGTACTGGAGGAGAGACTTAGTAAATTAGGGAAAAACTTGAGTAGGTATTGTGAATAGCAGCCGATGCATATTTGACTGATGGATTTGAATTGTTTAATCCTTGATGGTAAAGCGGCTTCTATTATTAAGGTGGAAAGAAATTGTCCCTGGATTCGACATTCTTGATTGGATTTGTGATGAAATTGATGGCATATGGAGATTGATTGTTTAAATTTGAACAGCTAGGAATTCCACAGGAATTGGAATGGAATTGTGTTATCGGCCACAATGCTGTGGAATGAGAAGCACGAGACGGACACTGAAATTTGAAATAGTAAATTGAAGGCTGAGACTGAATTTGGTTAAATAGGAACATTTATCGTGGTTTGCTTTAAATTAGTCACGCCTGTAGAGAAATCTGGACTGAACCCAGCTGAAATTTATATGAGGATCTGCCGTCAGATATACATATTATAATATTGTGTGAGTATGAAGAAGGCTGATTAGTGTTGATCCTTGGATAATAAAGAGTTAATTAGGAAACAGAATAGCAATAGGCAGAATATAATAGGTTTGAATAGGGAGAGTATTGCAGCATTACAGTAAATGTATGGGAAAGCATGGGTGCATGATGGTAACTTGCTTTGTCCCAAGTTTTTCAGGAATTTTAGGTTTTAGGTTCAACTATGGAAATGGATGGAAGAATTGGCAGCAACACGGATGGAGGGAATTCACGCCCACAAAAACTCGGGACGCTTGGCAAGATTCTGGGAAGAAACATCATCATCTTGTGTTGCTGATAGATGGAAAATGTAAAGGATAAACTTATGTATATCTGGTTAGCTGACTATTGAATTATTTGGTTATCATAAATGATGGGTTATCATAAATGATAAAAAGGAAGGAATGTTAACCCAGGCCAAATTGGAGAGGCTAGGACTAAAATGGGGTAAAAGCTTAAGGGCTGCTGGGAGATTTGGTCAATTTGGAATTGGTCTCTGCAGAACTGGGACAAGCTGCGGAGTGCTGCCAGTGTGTCCAGAGCCTAGATACAAGTTGCAAGAAAAGAATAAGAACATCTCCAGACCCTGTCAATTAGGTGCAAAATGCATAGAATGGACACCTTGTAAATAATGTTGCAGAGTTCTACTTTGCTGAGTGTTGATTGGATGAGGTATTGAGCCTTGTCTGCGTTTCTTGCAGATCAGGGTAAATGTTTCTAAGTTGGCTTCCTTGAGATGTCCTGTTTGAATACAATGTATTAAGCTGCTGTGTTATTGGGTTAGGGAAATGTCTGTTATGTATGGGGTTAATCGATAATTGTAATTGGATTGTTCAGAGACCACCCCCATGTGGTTCGGCCCCTCGAGATCCAGGGACATATAAAAGTCCGCTGCCACGAGGTCCAGCGTCGATCTTCTGTGAGAGCGCTTGGGACTGCGTGACCTTCTGGAGTGTCTCTGTTTGAGCGAGGCCTAGAGGGCTTGATCAGGCAGATACGAGGATCAAACCCGCGGTGGGATACGTACAGTAGTTGAACTGTAATTGTGTTTTGTCAAAATAAAGATTAATTGTCCAAGTGCTTGACTCAGTGATTTTTGACTGAAACTAGACTGTGGGAAAGCTTAGAACAAGCAATTTATACTACTACCATCAGCAGTTGTATCATCAATGAAGATAAGTGAGCCAGTACCTTCAGCAGTCATACATGCCCAGGCCATAACACCCACACCACTGTGTTTCACAGATGAAGTGATATGCTTTGGATCTTGGGCAGTTCCTTCTCTCCTCTATACTTTGCTCTTGGAATCTCTCTGATACGTTAATCTTCGTCTCATCTGTCCACAAGACCTTTTTTCCAAAACTGTGGTTGCTCTTTTAAGTACTTCTTGGCAAACTGTAACCTGGCCATCCTATTTTTGCGGCTAACCAGTGGTTTGCATCTTGCAGTTTAGCTTCTGTATTTCTGTTCATGATGTCTTCTGCGGACATTGGTCATTGACAAATCCACACCTGACTCCTGAAGAGTGTTTATGATCTGTCAGACAGGTGTTTGGGGAATTATCTTTATTATAGAGAGAATTCTTCTGTCCTCAGATGTGGAGATCTTCATTGGCCTGCCAGTCCCTTTGCGATTAGTAAGCTCACCAGTGCTCTCTTTCTTCTTAATGATGTTCCAAACAGTTGATTTTGGTAAGCCTAAGGTTTGGCTGATATCTCTAACAGTTTTATTCTTGTTTCTCAGTCTCATAATGGCTTCTTTGACTTTCATTGGCACAACTTTGGTCCTCATGTTGATAAACGGTAATAAAATTTTCCAAAGGTGATGGAAAGACTGGAGGAAAGACTAGGTGCTGCAAGCTCTCTTATACCTGCATTAAGGAGGCAATTAAACACACCTGAGCAATTACAAACGCTTGTGAAGCCACGTGTCCCAAACATTATGGTGCCCTGAAATGGGGTGGGTGGGTGGGGGAACTATGTATAAACACAGCTGTAATTTCTACATGGTGAAACCAAAATGTATAAAAATGGCCTTTAATAAAATCTGACAATGTGCACTATTTCTAATAATTTCTATTACAAATCTCAAATTGTGGAGTACAGAGGCAAATAAACAGATGATAGGTCTTTGTCCCAAACATTATGGAGGGCACTGTAGGCTATCTGGTCAAAGGGAGCAATTAGAGGGCAGGAACATTGATAAGAGAGCATAGAAGTTGCAAAATGCAGAGCAGGAAGGCATTTCCTTCACTTTGAGAAGGATAAAAAGGGGGCAAAGAGAGAGCAAATGTCACAGATGGACAGCTGATATACAGATGAATTTAGTTACATTTCCGAAGCCTTGGCGCTCATCCCCTTTTAACCAGGACAGAAGGGTTGAGTTCCCCTGGTCCTCATGTTCCACCCTACTAGCCCCTGCATTCAACAATCTATTATCCACAATTTCAGCCAACGTCAAAGAGATTCTCAGCATTTCACAGAGATTATTCCCTTTGAGACTTAATGGTCTACTCTTTCTTTTCCATGAACCACCCCCTTCACATACCATTTTCTCTTGGATTGGTAGGCAATGCAACACTTATCCTTTCATCTCCTCCCTTCCACCATCCAGTGATGAAAACAGTCATTCCAGATGAAGCACCAATTCACCAGTTCCTCCAATTTGATGCACCAGTGTCAGTATCATAATGAAGTCAATTCACCAAACTCCAGTTAGGTGACCTCTTTATCAAGCGCCTATGTTCCATCCGCAGAGGCTACCCTTCACTTCCTATTGCCCGTTCCTTCAATTCTCCATTCCACTCCAACTTATTGGGTTGTGTTTTTTGTACTGTCACAGTCTATCCAAATACTAGCTTCAGCAACAGCATATCATCCACAACTGCCATCGTGCCGCCTTCTGGAATCAAGTTTGAATACTACAACTTCAGGTAACTTAATTTCTGTGCCATATCAGTCATCCATATAGGATATCAGCAGAGGGGGTTTTTGCTCTCCAGATGTGGAGAATATGCTTAATTTAACCTGTTGGACATGTCTTCCTATTCTGCATTTCACAACGCTTACATTCTTTAGTCCACGTTCGCACTCTCCAACTGCATAATAACTCAGCCTGCCTACTTTGTTTGCAGCTTATCCCCATGGCCATGGTCAGAGACATTCCCCGATCCACCACCCTCCCTGCAGCTTGACAGGCTTTTCTTTCCTTCCCACTTCTCATAAAGGGATTTTGATCCCACAGATCTGTTTCTGTTCGCACAGATGCAGCCTGCAAGTTATATGCAAGTTCTGCATACGAGCAAAAGCCAAAGTTTTGTCTTAATTTTTAATACAAGCAAAGCCGCTGGAAAAAAAATGGAAAAGCATATTTGGATTTGCTTTAGCATTATTATTCCCTGTATGCATATTCATTCCTTGAAAGTTACAGGGCATTGACACAGAAATAAGAACAGTTGTTTGTCAGATATTACAGGTTTGAGATTGCATTTTAGTATGAAGCTTTAATGGTTAAATATTTAATGATTAAATATTTGCGCCATTAACAGAGAAACTGAGCTCGAGACTAGGATTCATCCACAGGGAATTTTAATTTATACAAGTAACAACATTCACGTTCTACAATGACTAGATATTATACCATTCAGCAAATTGCATTGAACCAAACTAAATAATGTAATGACAATATTCAACCATCTTCCGGGGGAAATTTTGATCAAATCAAATCTTTAAAAATTAGCTTCTCAAACTGCACATTATGTTAGCATAATGTTTTTCAATATCAATTGACAGCTTTCTTTTGAAACAATTATATTAGAGGTAAACCTCTTCAACATATCATCCGACTCAGAAATGACATGGTTACCTGAACATGGGCAATTAGTTTCCAAGCCCCAAACTGACATTCAAATCAGCTGCAACAATTTGGACCTATTAGTTCTTCTTTCTAAATTTTCTGTGCCATGAATGCAACAATGCGTAATTTTTTTTACAACTGGGACCTGCTGGGCTAAGTGGTCATTCTGAATTGGCAACTAGAGATGTTGAAAACCAGTTGTACACATTTTCATAAATTCTAGGAGCAGAATTAGGCCACCAAGTCTACTTTGGTCCATCAAGTCTACTTCGCCATTCAAACGTAGCTGTTTTTTCCTCTCAGCCCCATTCTCCTGCCTTCTCCCCATAATCCGACACCCTGACTAATAAAAAAATCTGTCAATATCCACCCTTAATGCCTATGATAATGTATTCATGTTTGAAAATCTGCAGTAGGGGTTAGAATTTGGACCCTTTTGCCAACTGTCATTGCTATTATCAAAAATTCCCGACCTACCAACTTCGGAGTCTTTGTTCATAAGTTCACGGTCATAAGTGATAGGAGCAGAATTAGGCCATTCGGCCCATCAAGTCGACGCCATTCAATCATGGCTGACCTATCTCTCCCTCCTAACACCATTCTCCTGCCTTCCCCCCCATAACCCCTGACACCTGTACGAATCAAGTATCTATCTCTGCCTTAAAAATATCCACTGACTTGGCCTCCACAGCCTTCTGTGGCAAAGAATTCCACAGATTCACCACCCTATGACTACAGAAATTCCTCCTCATCTCCTTCCTAAAAGAACGTCCTTTAATTCTGAGGCTATGAACTCTAATAATAATAATAATAGATTTTATTTATATAGCACTTTTCAGGAGTGTCATTGAGAGTCAGGAATAAACAAACAAAATAGAACAGTAAGGCAGAGATGTAAAGGGGAGGGGAACATGGGACTAAGGGTATGCAGAGGTGAAGAGATGGGTCTTGAGGCGGGACTGGAAGATGGTGAGGGACTCAGAATTTCGGACCGGTTGTGGGAGGGAATTCCAGAGCCTGGGAGGTGCCCTGGAGAAGGCTATGCCTCCAAAAGTGCAGAGGTTTGATTTCGGAGTGGAGAGGAGACCAGCTGATGTGGATCTGAGGGACCGTGAGGGTTGGTAGGGGGAGAGGAGGTCAATGAAATAAGGGGGGGCCAAGTTGTTGAGGGCTTTGTAGGTGAGGACCAGGATTTTGTAGGTGATCCGGTGGGAAATGGGAAGCCAGTGAAGTTCTTTGAGAACTGAGGTGATGTGGTGCCAGGATTTGGTGTGGGTAATGAGTCGAGCGGCTGCATTCTGGACCAGTTGGAGTCGGTTGATGCTGCTGGAATTGATTCCAAAGAGAAGAGAGTTACAGTAGTCCAGTCGGGAGGAGATGAAGGCATGGATGAGTCTTTCAGCAGCGGGGGGGGGTGTGAGAGAGGATCTGATTTTGGCAATGTTGCGGAGGTGAAAAAATGATGTTTTGACAACATGGCGGATGTGAGGCTCAAGGGAGAGGGTTGAGTCAAAGATCACGCCAAGGTTGCGTGCCTGAGGAGATGGGGAGACAGTGGTGCCGTCAATAGTGAGAGTGGGGTTGTTAATTTTAGTGAGTGTTGATTTGGAGCCAATGAGGAGAAATTCTGTTTTGCTACTGTTTAATTTAAGGAAGTTGAGTTGCATCCAAGATTTGATGGCTGATAGGCAGGAGTTGATATGGGAGAGAGGGGGGTGGTGGGGAGACTTGGTGCTGAGATAGATCTGGGTGTCATCAGCATAGCAGTGGAAGTCCAGGTTGAAGTGATGGAGTGACAGTGGCTGTGGCAGAGGTGTGGTTATGGAGAGAGATGAAGTGGGATCGGTTGGAAAGGTAGGAACGGAGCCAGCTGAGTGCAGAACCTTCAATGCCGAGGTCCCCAAGTCTGGTGAGCAGGATGTTATGGTTGACGGTATCGAAGGCTGCACTCTGGTCGAGGAGGATGAGGATATTGAGGGAGCCAGTGTCAGCAGAGGTAAGGAGGTCATTGAGGACTTTGAGGAGAGCAGTTTCTGTGCTATGGAGGGGGCGAAAGCCAGATTGAAGGGGTTCGAATAGGTTATACGCGAGGAGGTGGGAATGAAGTTGTGACGCGACGATACGCTCCAGGGTTTTTGAAAGAAAGGGGAGGTTTGAGATAGGGCGGTAGTTAATGAGAGAGGAGGGATCAAGACCAGGTTTCTTTAAGATTGGTGTGACAGCAGCAGTTTTGAAAGCAGAGGGGACAATGAGGAGTTGAAAAGATTAGTGAGGTTGGGGCAGAGAGCAGGGAGGCAAGACTTCAGCAGGGGAGTGGGGAGAGGGTCAAGGGAGCAGGTAGTGGGTTTGGAAGAGCTGATGAGTTTGGAGATTTCAGTAGGGGTGACCGGGTCAAATAGGGAGAGGAAGCAGTGAGAGGGAGGGGTATGGAGATCAGCGGAGATGTTGAAAGGAGGGGCTTTGGTAGGTGGTGGATTAGATGCTGGGGAGTCGGATTTTATCAGCATAAAAGTGGATAGACTATTTTGGTGATAATAGTGCTAGACTCTCCCACGAGTCCCACGAATATGACCTCTAGTCCTTGACTCTCCCACGAGTGGAAACACCCTCTCCACACCCACTGTATCCAAGCCTTTCACTATTCTGTACATTTCAATGAAGTCCCCTCTCATTCTTCTAAACTCCAGTGAGTACAGGCCCAGTGCCGTCAAACGCTCATCATATGGTAACCTTCTCATTCTTGGGATCATTCTTGTAAACCTCCTCTGGGCCCTCTCCAGAGTCAGCACATTCTTCCTCAGATATGGTGCCCAAAATTGCTCACAATATTCCAAATGCGGCCTGACCAGCGCCTTATAGACCGTCAGCGTTACATCCCTATTTTTGTATACAAGCCCTCTCGAAATAAATGCTAGCATTGTGTTTGCTTTCTTTACTATCAATTCGACTTGCAGATTAACATTTTGTAAATCCTGCACCAGCACTCCCAAGTCCTTTTGCACCGCCAATTTCTGGATTCTCTCCACATTTTGAAAATATTCTGCACCTTTATTCCTACTACCAAAATGCATGACTCCACACTCTGCTGCACTATATTCTATCTGCCACTTCTTTGCCCACTCTCCCAACCGATCCACATCCTTCTGCAGAGTCCCTGCCTTCTCTGCAATACCTGCCCCTCCACCTATTTTTGTATCAACCTCAAACTTGGCCACAAAGTCTTCAATCCCCTCATCCAAATCATTAATATACAATGTGAAGAGCAGCGGCCCCAGCACCGACCCCTGCGGAACTTCGCTACTCACTAGCAACCAACCAGAAAATGCCCCCTTTATTGCCACTCTTTCCCTTTTGCCATCCAGCCAACCTGCTATCCATGCTTGTATCTGCCCTTTGATACCATGGGCTCTCATCTTCCTTAGCAGCCTCCAGTGTGGCACCTTATCAAAGGCTTTCTAAAATTCAAGGGAAACATCTACTGCCTCACCTTCGTCTGTCCTGCTATTTACTTCTTCAAAGAATTCCAGCAAATTTGTCAGGCAAGACCTCCCATTCACAAAGCCGTGCTGACTTCGGCCTGACTAGTCTGGGTACAGCACAAACAGAAAATGAAAAGCTTTATATTCAGGATGCTACATTACAATTTAAAGACTCAGCGATCTCGACTGCAAATGTGCCATATTATATGATAGGAAATATCACATGGAGCAGAAGGTCCCTAATTGGTTATGCTAGTTAAACCATAACTGTCTTACTTAAAACAGCCAGGATCAAACAACAGTAATACGACATTCATTCTCAAAGCTTACAAACAATGCATTCATTTGATACACCCATGAAGAATAACAATCTCCCGCATGAGGCGGGTGCCCATGAAACCATCCTCCTTATACAAATCACTAAGAACTAAGTAAAAATAGCAAACAAAAAGATACTGCTCAACTTTTAAAAGTAATCCACCAAACATCATAATCACATTCAATTTACGGACTAAACAAGCATGTCCAAAAATGGTCGTAAGAAATCAGGTGACAAAATATATGCTGGCACCACTTTCACATCCAAGAAACATGGGAATGGACTGTTCAGAAGTACTTGCATACCTGGGTATAGCACCAGCTCTCTGCCACAGGCCCACTTGACATTTCAGCCGGAGGTGGAGGACTCGGTACCCTTGACATCGCCAGCTTGACAATTTTGCAGGTATTCACAAGGCAGATGAAATGAATCTCAGATTTTTTCTGTTACTGTGAAAAAGTGAACACAAATTAGTTGAAAGTCTTTTGGCTAGTTTTCAAATTATAACAGAAGTAGTTTAAAATTCAATTCAGAGGATAATGAAATAATGGTATTGCTTAACTGTAGTCTGCAATATTAACTGTTTAATCACATAATTCCAGTAACTATATTTTGAAAGAAAAGGATAAGTATATCTGGTCCCTTGAACCACTTTTTAAAAAATCAAGTAATATTTTATAATCCAATACAGATTAACAGGCAATAAGAATTAGGTCAAGCCACTGTATAAATTGACTAAATTTACACCACTTTTCAGACCAAACTAGTTTGCTTATGTTCCAGAACTGGATTTGAACCAGAAGTTTGTCTACCGGATGCTAGGAGTAGCCACAGACAGTCTGAGCTAAGAGAACAGATCTACACAGAATCTGCTGGCATATGTTCAAAATTGAAATGGAAAGGAAAGCAGGAGAAGTATGATGGTAAAACAGGGTACAAGTAAGTAAACTATGTGATTAGAACATATAGACTATTAATGATCTTTTGAAATCAGCAAACAATGTTTGCTATTAAAGTCAGCAAAACTATTTTACACAAAAGAAAAAGTGAATAGCTTCAAATGTATTCATCTTATTTGAATGCCTTATTAGGGCTCAGGAGCTTTTGCCCGTCAGGTAACAGTCATTTCACAATCAGATAGTTTGTTGAAGGGCTTTGGCTAGAAACTACACTCTTGAAACATCATGAAGCAGAAAAGTTGGAGAAAAAAATGTCCATTGAGAAGGGAAGAGGATTTGGAGGAGAGAGAAGACAGCACCATTGGGGTTGGGTGGTCTGGGGAAAGTCAGAAAAAAAATGAGTGAAGTATTTCTCCCTCGTCGCTGGATTCAGTCATCTGGTGTTTTATAACTGGAACCCTGCTGAGCAAATCCTGCCTATATTGTGTAGAAGACTACAACTTTCAATAGCTTTATGCGTTATGCAGTGGCTTGGAAAAGAGTAGCGACATGACAAGAAGAATAGCTTTATGAACTTAGTGACAAAACAGTTAGATTACAGTAAATGATTGTCAACTGAGCACACATTGAAGAATGGCAGCCTAGATATGGGAAGAGAAAGGTTGAATGGGGCCAAGAATGAGAAATTAAAAAGAAGAAGGGCTGAGGGATGTTTTCCCCAGAGAAGAAGTGTTCAAATGCATATAGGATTTAGCCAAAGTAAATGAATCGCCTGGAAATTGTAGCAATAAAAGTTGAAAACCATAAACAGATTTCAGAATTTTGGCAAAACATGCCAAGGAGACATGGGCACATATTTTTACATGCTGCAAGTCGTTATGATTGGGAATGAAATGGACATATATGGAAGCAGCAAATCTCAAACAAAAACAACTGGATAAATATCTTGCAAAACTTCACAAGAACACAGGCAAAAGGAACCAAGGAATTCAACCAACTGGGAAGTTCTTGCAAAACATCAGCCTAAACTGGACAGGCTTAATGGCCTCATTTATTTTAAGTAACTCTTACATAGTAGCAATGTTACAAAATTTTGAGATTTTAAAAATAAAGTCTGCAATTTATCCCATCAGATAAAGCATAAAAAGAAGTTTAATTTGACACTTAATTCACTTTCATATCTTCAGTATTAAAAAAGTTATGGCCATTATCATACTCAGAAATTAGCATCTAGTTCCCTTTGCTTTTCCATTGACTTAACACAAAAGCTGTGATCGAGGACAGTTAAAAGCCCATAACTTTCTTAAAAATTATGATAACTGATAGAAATTTTCAGTTATTATAGATTGAAGCATTCTGAAACATATATGAAACAATCTTACTTCGAAGACATGAAAGTAAAGCATATAATTAGTTAGTTACATAATTGTAGCTAATTACAAAATTCAATTACTAGATCTAAACATCTATCAATTTCTTAAGAATAGATTAACATTTTTAAATAGCCTAAGTGTCCAAATAACATTCACACAATAATTCACAATATAACATAATTTTTAAATCTAATTTTTATGAATTTACAGGCCAAATGGAAGGAATTGAATGTTTAATACCTGTAAATTAATGGGGATTTAATTCATCTTGTGAGTGAGGATTTCTGGAACGCGATCTTTTGGAACGTTCATTTGCGGTGAATTTAACCCCGTATTGGCATGAAAAATACTGCCGTTAATTCGGGGAATAAAATCACCGTGTCGCATGAAAAAATGTGAATTAAAGGCTTCTTAAGAAGCACTTTTATACATTTAAAGAAACCACTTTCGTTTATCTGTCACGTGTGTGAAATCCGTCCCCGTTATCGGCGTTGACGCTTCAGGAGCTGATTTTAAAATTACTCTAGCGCTGACATTGACAATTTAATAAAAATAAAAAATACACAAGTCGCCACTAGGAACGATTTGTCAGCCAACGCTTGTACTCCAACAAAATATTAACCAGGACAAGGGAGGAGAAACCCGCGTTTTAACCCCGCCCCCCCTTAAAGGCTGCAAAATCGAGCACACGGCCAGTGGCAGAATTACAGCGCGACTGAAGGTAAGTTTTGTAACATACCTATACATAGAAACATAGAAAATAGGTGCAGGAGTAGGCCATTCGGCCCTTCGAGCCTGCACCGTCATTCGATATGATCATGGCTGATCATCCAACTCAGTATCCTGTACCTGCTTTCTCTCCATACCCCTGACCCCTTTAGCCACAAGGGCCACATCTAACCCTCTTAAATATAGCCAATGAACTGGCCTCAACTACCTTCTGTGGCAGAGAATTCCTGAGATTCACTACTCTATGTGTGAAAAATGTTTTCCTCATCTCGGTCCTAAAAGATTTCCCCCTTATCCTTAAACTGTGACCTCTTGTTCTAAACTTCCCCAACATCGGGAACAATCTTCCTGCATCTAGCCTGTCGAACCCCTTAAGAATTTTATAAGTTTATATAAGATCCCTCCTCAATCTTCTAAATTCTAGCGAGTACAAACCGAGTCTATCCAGTCTTTCTTCATATGAAAGGCCTGACATCCCAGGAATCAGTCTGGTGAACCTTCTCTGTACTCCCTCTATGGCAAGAATGTCTTTCCTCAGATTAGGAGACCAAAACTGTACACAATACTCCAGGAGTGGTCTCACCAAGACCCTGTACAACTCCAGTAGAACCTCCCTGCTCCTATACTCAAATTCTTTTGCTATGAATGCTAACATACCATTCGCCTTCTTCACTGCCTGCTGCACCTACAAGCCTACTTTTAATGACTGGTGTACCATGACACCCAGGTGTCGTTGCATCTCCCCTTTTCCTAATCGGCCACCATTCAGATAATAGTCTACTTTCCTGTTTTTGCCACCAAAGTGGATAACCTCACATTTATCCACATTATACTGCATCTGCCATGCATTTGCCCACTCACCCAGCCTATCCAAGTCACCTTGCATCCTCCTCACAGCTAACACTGCCCCCCAGCTTCGTGTCATCCGCAAACTTCAATTCCCTCGTCCAAATCATTAATATATATCGTAAATAGCTGGGGTCCCAGCACTGAGCCTTGCGGTACCCCACTAGTCACTGCCTGCCATTGTGAAAAGGACCCGTTTACTCCTACTCTTTGCACTACTCTTTGCATTCAGTTCTAAGTGCCCAGCATGAACATGTTATATTGTGCTGTGAAGCATATCAAACATATCAAACCTATAACCTATTCAGCAACTATAAAGTATAAAGCTACCATGCACCCAGAGACCTCTCATTAAATGCTTGGAGAAGTACACTGAACCAGAACAGTGTGCAACGGGGACAATCCCAGCTGGTACAAGTACAGCAATTTTATTTAATGCGCTGGAGTATAATATTTAATAACAAATAATTACATAATTGGTGCGTGAAATCAGGATTAGTATTCTAGGAAGAATATGACATTTAAATTGCACCCATTGCTTTTTCTTTTCCTCCATCCCTTGTGGCAATGATATCACCAAATCCAAGAATTCTGCTCACCTTTCTGCACTAACCTCATTAATCACACATGTCCCTCAACAGTATTTGCAGAAGCAAGCCCACTTCTGTAACCTTGGTTGAAATAGTCAGAAAACCTTTGATCCATCACGATCGATACAAATCACATTTGACACTTAAACATTCTGGCTTGCAGGGTTCATGTGCTCAAAATTAGACATTCAGGTACTGCAGCGAGACACTCCCAAGCAAGATCAGGCAAGAAAAACCTGTTCAAAGGCTCTACAAACAAATCACCCATGTTGGTTACTTAGAATTATGATAGCTGCAATATTGAGCAGCATGGAAATTTGCTATGTGGTTTTGCATCATTAAAGCCACAAATTTAGCACAGTTCTTTATTAGGCTCAGGTGTAAATACAGATGGTTGTTTTGCAATAAAATGTAAACACCAATACCTTTTAAAACAGATTTTCCATGTGACTACATAAAATGCTAGTTAATATTGGAAGGGTGTACTAAAATCAACTGATTCATTACATCAAATTCTGTAGAACTGTAGGTCGATATTTTGAACAATTCTTGGTACATCCTGCTTGTTATAGATTTCTTGTAAATTGTGTAAAGTGGCAAGAAACCAAAATGCTATGACATGTTATGCAGCAAGACCAAAAACAATTAATCTAATGCTGATTGGAGAAATCGTTCTCTCACGTTAGTGGAGAGTGAGGGACCAAAACAAATGATAATCTAAAAATAAAATAATTACATCCAGCTATAGAATTAAATTTCTAGAACCTTGCATTAACCTTACATTTGAAAAGACCTCTAAACTGAATATCATGGCTGCATTTCCTACCTCGTTCCAGCATACCTTAAAAACCGTCTCATAATTATCATCGTGGCTAGCATAAGACAATCACAAAACACCCATTTCAAATGCAAGATGTACATATAGATTGGGCGAGTCAAATGGGCAGGGGTGCTGAGGAAGAGGATTTCTTGGAATGTATGCGGGATAGTTTTCTAAACCAACATGTAGAGGAACCAACGAGAGAGCAGGCTATTCTAGACTGGGTATTGAGTAATTAGGAAGGGTTAGTTAGCAGTCTTGTTGTGCGTGGCCCCTTGGGCAAGAGTGACCATAATATGGTTGAGTTCTTCTGTTAATTCAGAAACAAGGGTTCTGAACTTAAAGAAAGGTAACTTTTAGGGTATGAGACGTGAATTGGCCAAGATTGACTGGCAATTGATTCTTAAAGGGTTGACGGTGGATATGCAATGGAAGGCATTTAAAGACTGCATGGATGAACTACAACAATTGTTCATCCCAGTTTGGCAAAAGAATAAATCAGGGAACGTAGTGCACCCGTGGATAACAAGGGAAATCAGGGATAGTATCAAAACAAAAGATGAAGCGTACAAATTAGCCAGAAAAAGCAGACTATCAGAGGACTGGGAGAAATTCAGAGTCCAGCAGAGGAGGACAAAGGGCTTAAGTGGGAAATGGAAAATAGATTATGAAAGAAAACTGGCAGGGAACATAAAAACTGGCTGTAAAAGTTTTTATAGATATGTGAAGAGAAAAAGATTAGTTAAAACAAATGTAGGTCCCTTGCAGTCAGAAACAGGTGAATTGATCATGGGGAACAAGGACATGGCAGACCAATTGAATAACTACTTTGGTTCTGTCTTCACTAAGACATAAATAATCTGCCGGAAATAGCAGGGGACCGCGGGTCAAATGAGATGGAGGAACTGAGTGAAATCCAGGTTAGCCAGGAAGTGGTGTTAGGTAAATTGAATGGATTAAAGGCCGATAAATCCCCAGGGCCAGAGGCTGCATCCCAGAGTACTTAAGGAAGTAGCCCCAGAAATAGTGGATGCATTAGTGATAATTTTTCAAAACTCCTTAGATTCTGGAGTAGTTCCTGAGGATTGGAGGGTAGCTAATGTAACCCCACTTTTTAAAAAGGGAGAGAGAAAACAGGGAATTACAGACCAGTTAGTCTAACATCGGTAGTGGGGAAACTGCTAGAGTCAGTTATTAAAGATGGGATAGCAGCACATTTGGAAAGTGGTGAAATCATTGGACAAAGTCAGCATGGATTTACGAAAGGTAAATCTGACGAATCTTATAGAATTTTTCGAGGATGTAACTAGTAGAGTGGATAAGGGAGAACCAGTGGATGTGTTATATCTGGACTTTCAGAAGGCTTTCGACAAGGTCCCAAATAAGAGATTAGTATACAAACTTAAAGTACACGGTATTGGGGGTTCAGTATTGATGTGGATAGAGTACTGGCTGGCAAACAGGAAGCAAAGAGTAGGAGTAAACGGGTCCTTTTTAGAATGGCAGGCAGTGACTAGTGAGACCCCATCTATTTACAATATATATTAATGATTTGGACGAGGGAATTGAAGGCAACATCTCCAAGTTTGCGGGGGCAGTGTTAGCTGTGAGGAGGATGCTAGGAGGCTGCAAGGTGACTTGGATAGGCTGGGTGAGTGGGCAAATGCATGGCAGATGCAGTATAATGTGGATAAATGTGAGGTTATCCACTTTGGTGGCAAAAACAGGAAAGTAGACTATTATCTGAATGGTGGCCGATTAGGAAAAGGGATGCAACGAGACCTGGGTGTCATGGCACACCAGTCATTGAAAGTAGGCATGCAGGTGCAGCGGGCAGTGAAGAAAGCAAATGGTATGTTAGCATTCATAGCAAAAGAATTTGAGTATAGGAGCAGGGAGGTTCTACTGCAGTTGTACAGGGTCTTGGTGAGACCACACCTGGAGTATTGCGTACAGTTTTGGTCTCCAAATCTGAGGAAAGACATTCTTGCCATAGAGGGAGTACAGAGACGGTTCACCAGACTGATTCCTGGGATGTTAGGACTTTCATATGAAGAAAGACTGGATAGACTTGGCTTGTACTCGCTAGAATTTAGAAGATTGAGGGGGGATCTTATTTAAACTTATAAAATTCTTAAGGGGTTGGACAGGCTAGATGCAGGAAGATTGTTCCCGATGTTGGGGAAGTCCAGGACAAGGGGTCACTGTTTAAGGATAAAGGGAAAATCTTTTAGGACCGAGATGAGAAAAAACATTTTTCACACAGAGAGTGGTGAATCTCTGGAATTCTCTGCCACAGAAGGTAGTTGAGGCCAGTTCATTGGCTATATTTAAGAGGGAGTTAGATGTGGCCCTTGTGGCTAAAGGGATCAGGGGGTATGGAGAGAAGGCAGGTACAGGATACCGAGTTGGATGATCAGCCATGATCATTTTGAATGGCGGTGCAGGCTCGAAGGGCCGAATGGCCTACTCCTGCACCTATTTTCTATGTTTCTATGTAAAGGAGCAAACATGAAAATAAATGGACATTAAAGCACAAAAGCGCACCCCGATACATTTTTAGCACAGCCACGGGTAAACAGCTTGTAGAATCCAGGAACTGCAGATACTGGTTTACAAACAAAAAAAAAAGTGCTGAAGTAACTAAATGGGTCAGGCAACACCTCTGGAGAATATGGACGTGCTGTTTTGGGTCAAGACCCTTCTTCAGCCTGACGGGGGAGAAGAAAACTAAGAGAGGGGGACAGGACAAGGCCTGGCAAGCATAAGATATAGGCGAGTTGTTTTTTTTTTTGATAGACAGATGGTTGGACAAAGGCCAGAGATTAAAAGATACGGAGATGTGACAAAAGGATTGATGGGTTGTAAATTGTGAAGCCAGAGGAAGGTAGGGTGAAGGGTGGAAGGAGGTGAAAAAAATAGATGGTCCAGGGGGGTACAGGAAAGGAAAAAAAAGTTTAGTTTAGTTTATTGTCATGTGCACTGAGGTACAGTGAAGAGCTTTTTGTTCCGTGCCAGACAGCGGAAACATTATACAAGCTTACAATCGAGCTGTCCAGTGTAAAAGTACCTGATAAAGGTAATAACATTCAGAGCAAGATAAAGTCCAGTAAAGACCGATTAAAGATAGCCCAAGAGCCTCCAATGTGGTAGATGTTAGTTCAGGACTGCTCTTTAGTTGGTGACAGGATGGTTCAGTTACCTGTTGACAGCTGGAAAGAAACTATCCCCGAAACTGGAGATATATGTTTTCACACTTCTGTTCCTGGAGATAAAGGCCATTTTTATACATTTTGGTTCCACCATGTAGAAATTACAGCTGTGTTTATACATAGCCCCCCCCATTTCAGAGCACCATAATGTTTGGGACACATGGCTTCATCGGTGTTCGTAATTGCTCATGTGTGTTTAATTGCCTCCTTAATGCAGATATAAGAGAGCTCTCCGCACCTAGTCTTTCCTCCAGTCTTCCCAACACCTTTGGAAACTTTTATTGCTGTTTATCAACATGAGGACCAAAGTTGTGCCAATGAAAGTCAAAGAAGCCATTATGAGACTGAGAAACAAGAATAAGACTGTTAGAGACATCAACAAAACCGTAGGCTTACCAAAATCAACTGTTTGGAGCATCATTAAGAAGAAAGAGAGCACTGGTGAGCTTACTAATCGCAAAGGGACTGGCAGGCCAAGGAAGACCTCCACAGCTGATGACAAAATAATTCTCTCTATAATAAAGAAAATTCCCCATATACATCTGTCCGACAGATCATAAACACTCATCAGGAGTCAGGTGTGGCTTTGTCAATGACCAATGTCCACAGAAGACTTCATGAACAGAAATAGAGGCTACACTGAAAGATGCAAACCACTGGTTAGCCACAAAAAAATAGAATGGCCAGGTTACAGTTAGCCAAGAAGTTCTTAAAAGAGCAACCACAGTTCTTCTTGCCGATGGCATGCACAGCCTAAAGTTGTAAGTCAAGGGTAGACATCCAGGCCAGGATAGCATCAGTTACTGGGTGGATGGCTTTGATGCCACCAGGGAAAAGCCTCAGTGAGCAGTCATTCACGATGTGTGGGGATGATCTGGTCTGGATGTCCGCAGTCGTAAGCAGGGCTGTCTGTCATCCTCCACCTATGCAGGTGATGGGTTGTTCTTGCATGGAGGGTGCGGATTCTGTTCAGGGTTAGCCATTGCTTGCGATGGACGTCAAAACCCGGTGGTGGTTTCACTGTGGGATCTGTGATGACCTCTCCATTGTTGGTGTTGGCACCTTTCCAGGTTCTGCGCCACTCAGTCTTAGAGTCAAAGTCTTCCAGGGATTTAACTGAAGACCAGAAGGGTTTGCGGGACTTCAGGTGCATGTTGGGCAGGTTATTCAAGTCAGCATGGATGGGAAGGTCAGGGTTAGCCTCGATGGTGCACCAATCTTTCAACATCCTCTCCTTTCTGCGTATGCTGGGAGGGGCGATATGAGAGAGGACAGGGAGCCACTGCAAATGTGTTGACTTAAGCGTCCTTGTGATGACCTGCATTGCAGTGTGGGAGCTATTAGCCCAAGCTGTTGAGCAAAACTCGGCTGTTGAGTAGACTAGGGCTAAGCTTGCGGTATGGACATTGGATGCCCAGCTGTTGCCTGCAAGTTCCCAGATTATGTTGACTCTTGCCTTCAGTTTATCACCCACCCTCTTCAGGTGTTCACGACAGGTGAGGGTGCGATCCAGGGTGACTCCAAGGTACTTGGGTAATTCTTCATTCTTCACCGGCTTACCACAAAAGGACACTCGGAGCTTTGCATTGGCGAGCGGATTGCTGAGGTGAAAGGCAGTGACAGTTGTTTTCGATGGGTTAGGGCAAAGTCGCCAGAAGGTAAAACACTCCTCCATCCCCTTCAAGTCTTGTGTTAGCACTCTTCTGATATCCTCAAGGGCAGCTCCCTGGTAGGCAAGGGAAAGGTCATCTGCATATGCAAACTTCCTGGACAAGGTAGTTGGCATGTCACTCACATAAATGTTGAAGAGTATGGAGCTAGGACAGAGCCTTGGGGGGGGACCATCATTCAGAGCTACCCTGGTTCCCAAGCAAGACTCTAAATCAGTGTTAGGCAACCTTGTTCTGCATAGGGGCGAGGATGCATGTCTGTGATCGGATGGCGGGCCACATCTATCACGTGTACACATGGATCCCACCCCTTCGAGGACACCACTCATACGCACTCGTCCCTGGCCCATTGACAACCCCGATCCAGACCAAAGATCATAGAGCAGATCTTTCATCCCGACTGAAGCCCAGACACAGAAGGTTCGCAGCCGTGCCAGCGGCTTTGCGCAGGATGCAGAACAGCCAGAGGTCGGCGCTCGCCACTGCTCGGCGGTGCAGCCATTGCGGCCACCAGCGCAGGCATCCTTGCGTCACTGTGCCTAGATGCCGTGGCCTCGGGAGGTACCGGAGATGATAAAAGTCGGCGGGCAGGATAATTATGAAAAATATATACATAAACCTGCAGGCCGGATGATTTCGGGTTACGGGCCGCATTCGGCCCGGGGGCCGTAGAATGCGACCACTGCTCTAAATCTACAGTTGCTGAGGATGGATGAGAGGGCACGCATGGTGGTTCGGCACTTCAAGATTCTGGAAGCTTTCAGCAACAGACAATGTCACCACACTGTGTCATCAGCTGATGACAGATCGATGAGAGCAACACCAGTTTTCAGGGCATGTTGGAAGCCAGCCTCTAAATTGGTAGTGAGAGCAACTTGATCTGCACAGCTTCTACCAGGTCTAAAGCCAGCTTGCTCTTGGGCAGAACAGGTTCTACCAATGGAGAAATCCTGGCAAGCAGGAGGCGCTCTCAAACAGCTTGTAGGATGTGCTCAAACCACAGTTCTGGAAAAAGGTATTGTGGACAGATGAGACGAAGATTAACTTATATCAGAGTGATGGCAAGAGCAAAGTATGGAGAAGAAAAGGAACTGCCCAAGATCCAAAGCATACCACCTCATCTGTAAAACATGGTGGTGGGGGTGTTGCGGCCTGGGCATGTATGGCTGCTGAAGGTACTGGCTCACTTATCGTCATTGATGATACAACTGCTGATGGTAGTAGCATAATGAATTCTGAAGTGTATAGACACATCCTATCTGCTCAAGATCAAACAAATGCCTCAAAACTCATTGGCTGGCGATTTATTCTACACCGACAATTATCCAAAACATACTACTAAAGCAACAAAGGAGTTTTTCAAAGCTAAAAAAATGTCATTTTTTGAGTGGCCAAGTCAATCACCCGATCTGAACCCAATTGAGCATGACTTTTATATGCTGAAGAGAAAGCTGAAGGGGACTACCCCCCAAAACAAGCATAAGCTAAAGATGGCTGCAATGCAGGCCTGACAGAGCATCACCAGAGAAGACACCCAGCAACTGGTGATGTCCATGAATCGCAGTCTTCAAGCAGTCATTGCACGCAAAGGATATGCAACAAAATACTAAACAATACTACTTTCATTTACATGACATTGCTGTGCCCCAAATATTATGGTGCCCTGAAATGGGAGGAACTATGTATAAACACTGCTATAAATTCTACATGGTGAAACCAAAATGTATAAAAATGGCCTTTATTAAAATCTGACAATGTGCACAGCCACTTTAACCACATGTTTTTTTTCTATTACAAAACTCAAATTGTGTAGTACAGAGGCAAATAAATAAATGATGGGTCTTTGTCCCAAATATTATGGAGGAGTAACTACCACTATTTCAGATTTGTATAAAAATGCATTTTACTTTTGTTCTATTCAACTGCTTCAGCCACAGGCCTGCTTCATCACCTCAGATCACATTTAAATAAAGTCAAGGGCAAGAAGCAGCTTTCATTAGGTTATGTACAAGTAAGGTTAATTCAACAACTTGATGAAATTTGCATACTACACATACAAATGATATGGGTAGACTAATCTCAAAGTTCAACTCTCAACTCATCTTGAGTAATACTGGTCCTGTACCAAATGACCCTGGGCTAACATTTGTCCCATGATTTATTACCACAGGTAAGCTGCTGCACTTCCAAACAAAAGTGGCTCAAGTAAACCTTGTGCAGTACTTCGATTCAAATTTGTAGCCCTGAACAGGTTCCTTTGGTTTTAACAGGCTCTTCAGTTTTAGCAAGACCCCAAGGGTCAGCAGGGCCTTGTACCACCCAATTCATAATACACTCACCCACAAACATTGAAATATTGCATTACAAATATTAATAAGAGCAAGAGCAAGGGAAGAAATGTTCCTGTAATAATTTTACAATAGTAAACATTAGATATTTCTTTAAATCCATTCGAATCAATTAACGGCTGTGGAAAGATTTAATATCAGTATAATACTTCATGAACCGCTTCAGGATTATGCACAAACGCAACATCAAAACAATGTTACCACAGAACGCAAGCCAATAAATACATGTTTGTTCAGAGACTTGTTCATGCTACCTAAAGCAGTATCATGTATTAATTGATGATGTTGTGGACTGGACATTGCTAACTTTTGAACGGCAACAAAGAGGACAATAAAATTGTTGATCCCAATGACCAAGGATCCATGGATATTTTCATTGCAGTAACAATTGGTTTGTCCAACCCTCACTGAAGGCAGATATGCAGTTAACAAAGTCTTAAAACACCTGTCTGATATTACCACATTAAGCAGTTTTATGGATTCCAGAAAATAAAAGTTGAATTCATAATTTAACAAGGAACCCCAAATTTATGCTATCTAGAGTCAGTTAGATATTGTTATATTACTAAAGTAGCCAAGTAAAAGAAATTCAAGAACAGTATTTTTTTTAAATGGCTAGATCCTGACAACTTGTGTCAATAGAAGTGTCCCGACACAAAACGTCAACTATTAATTTTCCCCAGAGATGCTGTCTGAACCGTTGACTTGATCCAGCATTTTGTGTCTATCTTTGGTCTGTGTCATACTTGATATGGCCCACTAAGAATGATTCAACTTCAACACAAAAGCCCAGGAAAAGATTACGTGGGGTGTAATTTGAAGGATTTGACTGGAGGGAGAATTACAGATCACAAGCTGCATGCAAATGACAGAAGGAATCAGCACTAACAATGAAAGGTTAATTAAGATCCTAACCAGGCCCCAGACCAAAATTAATAAACACCAAGTAGACTTAAGCCTCTGATTAAGACTGGCTTCAAGTGTTCAAATGTGCTCCACATGCACAGGTAGAATGAAACAAGTGTTGTACTCCAACTGATATCACTGGCCGAGTCCAGAAGCATATCAGGGTGACCGAAGTGCCTGCGTAAATTTTAGTCCCAGTCTTCTGCTCCTACCAGACCAATAGGCCGCTTCCTATCCAAAGATTCAGGCAACCCCAAGCTAAAAATGGACTAGGGCAATTCCTAGAAAAACTTGAAATGTATTTTGATCAAAGATTAGCGATAACATTAGCGACTAAGTGTTCAACCTTTATTCCATCATTCAATTTGACCAAGGTTGATCCATTCAAGATTATTGAGCACCAAAACATTTGACTCCCTTATCCATCAATCTCAGACGTAAAGCACCCATTTTCTTTTAAAAAATCAGCCTTCAGGAGAGATACTTCTTTTCCACTTTTCAATCGAAAAGTAATTCTTCCCAATTTCACTTTAAATGGTAAAACTATAAATTTAAGGTTATATTCAGTTCATAATTCAATATTTCACAAAAGCTAAATATCTGAAAAATAGAAAAGTAATAGAAATTCTCAACTTCCATGAACTGAAAAGTTAACATTTCAAGTTAATGCCCACTCAACTTTTTTCCCCCCAGCTTCAGGACTAAAGCAGAAAGTTGCAATTATAGTCAGCACTGTCCCAGAAAATGAAAAGTCAGTGTGGGGTTCCAAGCAGGTCTGAAAAAAAATAAAACATTTCTTAAATCCTACAAAGGGTGGAAAAAAACAAAGAAAAATAACTCTGCTGCTCAAGAACAGGTTGTAACCATTGGCCTGCTCTGATAATCCTAATCGTGAATTAGAGAAAGAATAAGAAGTATACTTTAAGATTATGATGGTATTTATGTGTTGGGGGTGGGAGTGGGGAGGGGGAGGTTGGGGGGCAGGAAGTACAGCAATAGAGGTGGATGATCTCCCCAGAAAAGGAGTTCAGTAGCCATTTGGAAAATAATTATCCACTGCTATGACTGCCAAAGGCCAAAGATATGTGGTGCCAAAAAGAACACAAAACATCCCTCCCGACTCAGTCCGAAGAAGGGTCTCGACCCAAAACGTCACCAATTCCCTTTCTCCAGAGATGCTGCGACCCGCTGTTATTCCATCTCTTTTGTGTTCATCTTCGGATTGAAACCAGAACTGCAGCTAGTCCCGGGGCTCGCAAGCGACCTGGGTGCTATAGCCAGTCCCGGGGCACGCAGGTGACCTGTGAACTGCAGCTAGTCCCAGGGCTCGCAGGCGACCTGGGCGCTACAGCCAGTCCCGGGGCTCGCAGGTGACCTGTGAACTGCAGCTAGTCCCAGGGCTCGCAGGCGACCTGGGCGCTACAGCCAGTCCCGGGGCTCGCAGGCGACTTGGGAACTGCAACTAGTCCTGGGGACTCGAGGGATCTAGGAACTGCAGTCATTCCGGGGGCATGCAAGCGACCTGGAAACTGCAGAAAACGAATTGAAAAACACGTGAAAATTATGTATTATTAGTATGTATTATTACTAATTACTAATTTAGCTAGTATGTATTATTATTACCTCCATTTATTAACTATGGTGATAGATGTGGCCGGCCATCCGCTCACAAACATGGGTCCTGCCCCCTATGCAAAAAAGGTTGCCGACCCCTGCTCCACAAGGATCAAGAATGAGGATCAAAGAAAACAGCCCATTGTGCAGGAGGTGACAGAAATTAAAACATCAAACCTCTCATCATATTGAGTGAAATTAATTGAGGTGAATGTAAAAGGACAAATCTAAGGTCACTGCTAGATATTAATCTCACAAGTTGGAGAAGGGATAGAAATGGTTGCAAAAACAGGGCAACATTTAATCTCCATGAAACCCTTGTGAATACATAACAAATCACCACATGAACCCAAGATTATTCTCTCAAAGTAATCTAACATTTAATTTTGTTATATACTGTCTTTTATCAAAATTGTGCAGCTTACTCACAACTCTGGTAGATTTTGTTTGGCCACTACCTTTTGAGCCATGTGATGAAGTAAAAAAAGGAAAACATAAATTTCAATGGACTTTAATATGATCCACAGTAAAATAGCCGATGCACAAATCAGACAGTAACGATGTCAAGTTAGCTTTCCAAATTGGTGAGGATTTATTTATTTTTGTGTATGGCTGAAGAGGTATGGAAATTTCTGATTAAACAAAAATCACTCACATTGATGTTTCCAGTCACTTAAATAGAAATAAAATAATGGTAAAGTAATTGAGTCCACTAATGGGTAATATCACAAATTGCAAACCAGGAAGACAAAAAAAAGCAAAAAACAATAAATTTACTACTCTAAAATAAGATACTGCCTCTCCTCTTCCAGCTTTCTCCCTCCCCCCCCCTCACCCACAACCAGTTTAAAGAATGATTCTGACACAAAACATTACCCATCCATGTTCTCTGGGGATGCTGGCTGACCCGTATTACTGTTCCTCCAGAGTTACTCCAGAACGTTGTCTCTTTTTTGGAAGACCAGCATCTGCAGTTCCTGGCTTTTACATGGAGTTCGAACGTTTCCTTGTGCAATACAAGGTCATTCATGGGCATCAAATTACAGGACAAGGTGACAAACTTGGAAGTTCTGCACAGAGACGGCCTGGTCAGCATCGACTCCATGATCCTGAGGGTACAGTTGCACTGGACTGGCCACATAATCTGTATGAACAGCTTACAGCCAAGCCAGCTTCTTTTTTGAGTGTCTTGAATATAGGGTGACAAGAACCAGGGACATCCAAAAAAAGCGATACAAGGATTGTAGCAAGCTCAGCCTCAAACAATGGCATTCCTGCAAGAGAGCTGGAGCCAGGACCGAACAAGCTGGTGTGCGTTGACAATAGGCCCGAATCAACTTTGAAAGCACCGACTTGACCAAGACATCACAGGCAGGGAACACAACATCTGCATCTACCACAGCATCTTTCCTGTGCCGCCACTGACCCAACCTCCAAAGATTGACCTGTCAGCCACACTCGGGCTCAAAGATTGCACAACTGCCATCGCTGAACTCAATAATAAACCAACAATGATACAAAGGCAGTTAATCACCTATTTTCACCTTCAGTAACAAAGTCATGGAAATTATTATACACCTTTCATGAGCTGAACAACTCAGTACTCTGAATTTGCACTAATGTAAGTAATCTCTCACCAATTATACCAATTGGGTGTATGCTTTTTGCATTGTCACCAATACATCAAATTGACTCTTAAGATCATAGTTCATTATTCACGAGAATAACAGCAGAATCAACTCGACAACATGGTAAATATGCCAAAGTTGATGAGTGCCACTATAAACATGTATTCCACAAAAAGTGTTTCTTTGCATTCATCACCCTTTGTTCTCAAATTTTTTTTAAATTATTTTCTTTTCATCAATAGATTGGCAGTAGCATCGATCAATAACCTAAGATTTGCAGCAGTTATAAAAACAAAACTAAAGCAGGATGCCATTCAGATCCTGGAGTCTGAGATCACTGACAGATATGCTATCAGGTGCCACTGCCCAAGGCTCTTTAAATCCAAAATGAAATAGTTGCAATAAAATAGAGCCAACCCTCAAGTCTCTTCCCAAAGGGCAGGGAAAATCTTCTGATATACACAAGGGGAATGAGGATAAGATAAAGATTTATAGTTTCAAGCATGTTTACATTATTTTTCATGACTAATTATCATCCTGCTGGTTGAAAATTATGATGAATATCTCTGTTGCCCTCTTTGGGGATAATTTACCACATTCATCATTGAAATGTTCTTCTAAAGTTTTATTAAACACTGGCCCTCACACTGAACAAAGAAGCACAGAGTAGATGAAGTTAAAATAATGGTGAAAGCAGAAATCGGTATCATAATTATAAAGTAGCAAGATGAACACTTGAATTCCATTAAGTACAAATCAGGATGAATGCCCCAACCTGCTCTTAAATGTTTTATGATTCTAAGGAGCAGATGGTTAGCAGCCTTGTGCTGCACTTGACTCCGAATCATTAAATAACTCTACTTGTTATATCGGTGCTCTCTTTAAACAATAACTCACTTCCAGTTGATGAAATATTCTAGGGGGGGAAATGAAGGCTTTCATTACACTCGAATAAAATAATAATAATGTTAGATTTAGCTCTCAGGGCTAAAGGAATCAAAGGATATGGGGGGAAAAGCCAGAACGGGGTACTAATTTTAGATGATCAGCCATGATCATATTGAATGGCCTACTCCTGCACCTATTTTTTTTCTATGTTTCTAATAAGGCGGCCAATAAAAAAATCACAGTTGCATATTGCAATCCAATTGCTACAGACATAGCTTGGATTGGTTAATTATGTTTCAGATTTTTATTTCCCATTTGTTACCGTAACAAAGTCCACTGAGGAATTTCCCTCTACTACCTTTGCAGATTGCATGATCCTCAAATACTTCCAAAGGAAATAACTTCAGGGTAGAATATAAATGCTTCAAAATAAAATTACCATTTAGATTTCTGCTACTGAGTAACTTTTGGACCCAAATGCCCCTTTCCTTTGAACCCTATGGGTTTTTAATTTCCTGATCAATATTTTAATGGAATTTTGTTAAGGTTAATCCTAAACTCCTCGTGAACAACATTGAATGTGCAATTCTCAACAATTGTCCTTATCATTCTCAAAATTATTAGTAAAACAAGACATTCCCATTGCAAATCCAAGCTAAAAGCCCACAACGTTTATTCTTAAATGACTTATCCGAAAAATCCGGAAGTGGCGGCGCTGTCGAACAGCAGCGGCTCGCCTGCAGTCCGTCTGTTTTTACTTTTTTTGTTGTTTTCTTTTGTCCTGTTTTATTTAAATTTTAGTTTATTAGGTTGTGTATGTGTGGGGTGGGGGGGTGAAACATGATTTTTGTCTCTTCCTTCGGGGGAATGCGACTTTTTCTTGTCGTATCCCCCTTCTCTGCCTCCGTCTGCGCTGAGGCCTAATGGCGGAGCTGCCGGCCTCCAACTCCAACTGCAACCGACCGACCTCGAGGCTCCGGAGGCAGAGCCAGGACTTACCAGCGCGGGGCTGGCCTGCTTTGGGGCTGCAGTGGCGTTCCGGCGGTGGCGACCGAGGACGCTGGTGGTGACCTGAGTCCGGAGGCTCGGCCGCGGGCCCGGTGGACGACATCGTCGGGAGCTTGCAGGTCACAGGTGGGTGACCTGTTTTTCTGGAGCTCCTACAACTACAGCTGCGTCCGCTGGATTGGAGGGCGGCAGCTTCGGCCACCCCGGGCCGCGGAGTTGGAACCGGCCCGTCGCGGAGCACGGATTCAGCCGCGGGACTGACTTACCATCACCCGGCGGGGTCACAACATCAGAAGCCTGGATCGCCTCAGCGCAGAGGGAGAACAAAGCGGGAAGAGACAGAGACTTTAAGACTTTTGCCTCCATCACAGTGAGGAGGTGCCTGGTGAACTCACTGTGGTGGATGTTAATTTGTGTTTATTGTGTGTTTTGTTATTTATTATTATATATATATATATTTTTTTAATTTTTATTTATTAGAAGTACATTACATTACAACCACATACATTAATACTCGTCATTTATATCTTCTTACAATTAATGTACTCCCTTTATTTATTTTTTTACACTAGAAAAGGAAAAGATTGAAAGAAAGAAGAAAGTGAAGGAAAAAGTGAAAGTGTAGAAAAGTGTTGAAAATGTAACAACAAAAAAGGACGAAGACCCTATAAGAGCGAAATTAAAAACAAAAGAAAAAGAGTTAAGAAATAGGCCCTAGGAAAAAAAAGAGAAAGAGAGAGAGGAAAAAAAAAAAGAAAAAAATATTTTTTTTGAGCATTACGTAAATAGGACATACCAACTCTTCAACTATCATCCCCCCCTACCTGACCTCAATTTTTTTTTTTTTTTTAAGTACTTTTGCACCCTATGTTTGTAATAATTCTATAAATGCAGACCACGTCAGGTGGAAGTGATCTGGTTTACCTGCTAGGAGGAGTCTTATCTCTTCTAGGTGTAATGTTTCAAACACATTTGAAATCCACATATTTATAGTTGGTATTGGAGCCTTCTTCCAAAATTTTAGAATTAGCTTTTTTCCAGTTATTAACCCATAGTCCATTAATTTCTTTTGAAACACATTTAGTTCTGGATCATCTTCCGTTATTCCGAAGATAATCCATTCTGCTTTGGGTATCAGTCTTGTTTTAAATAGCTTTGTAAAGATTTCAAAAATTTCATTCCAAAATTTTTGAATTTTTGTACAGAAGACGAATGAGTGCGCTATAGTAGCTTCTTGGGATTGACATTTATCACAAATAGATGATACATTTGGGAAAATTTTATGAATTTTAGTTTTCGAATAATATAATCTATGTAAAATTTTAAATTGTATTAAAGTGTGTCTTACATTAATCGAGCATTTATGCACGTTTAATAAGTATTCATTCCAACTTTCCTTTGAAATTTTAATAGCTAACTCTTGTTCCCAGTCTCTTCTGATACCCTCCGTAGGTGGTATTTGTACATTTAAAATAATATTATACAAATATGATATTAAGTTTGCTGATTCCGCTTTTATCTGCATTGCCTCGTCCAATACATCTACTGGGTTATTATAATGATCTTTTGTATATTTTTTCAAATAGTCGCATATTTGAAAATATTTAAAATATTGATTATTTCCGAGTTTATATTTTATTTGTAATTGTTGAAATGAAAGTAATTTTCCAGTTTCATACAAGTCACCAAGCGTTTTAATTCCTAGTCTATCCCATTGTGTATAAGCTTTATCTATAATAGGACTAAACGAAGGGTTATTGACTATAGGTAATAAAAGTGATAAATTTCTTAATTTTAAATTTTGTTTTATTTGTTTCCAAATACGGATTGTACTATGAATAATTGGGTTCTTATTATAATTTATGTTATTCAGTTTCATTGGAGAGAGGAGGATCGCTCCAATGTTTCTAGAGGAGCAATCCTCTTTCTCCATTACAATCCAGTCTACTTGCTGGGCGGAGTTATCCATCAGTTGAATCATGTTTTTAATATTTACTGACCAATAATAATACATAAAATTAGGTAGTGCTAAACCCCCCAATACTTTAGGTTTATTCAGATGAGTTTTTTGTATTCTATGTGATTTATAGTCCCATATAAAATTAGTGATATCTGAGTCGAGTTTTTTTAAAACTTCTTAGGTAAGTATATAGGAATTGATTGAAATAGGTATAAAATTTGTGGTAAAAAGATCATTTTTATTGCGTTTATTCGGCCTATTAAAGACATCGGGAGCGTTTTCCAGAATTTAATTAGTGTATTTAATTTATTAAGTAGGGGGTCAAAATTTGCCCTGAACATACCTTGATATGTTCTGGTAATTTCGACTCCCAAATATTTAAATTTTTCTGTAGCTATTTTAAAAGGGAATTTTAAAAGATGTGTTGAATCTTTCGGTTTTATTGACATAATTTCACTTTTATTCCAATTTATTCTATATCCAGAAAAAGATCCAAAGTCTTCAATTAAATTTAATATATTTGGTATAGTGATTTGAGGTTTTGTTATATACAGTAATATATCATCCGCGTATAAAGATATTTTATTATATGAGTCTTTAGTATTATATCCATGAATATCAGGGTGTATTCTAATTTTTTCTGCTAGCGGTTCAATAATGAGAGCAAACAGCTGTGGTGATAATGAGCATCCTTGTCTATTTCCCCTTGATAGTTGAAATTTCGAGGATAATATGTTATTAGTTAGTATTCTAGCTGTAGGTTTGTTATATAGTAACTTAATCCATAAAATAAAATTCTCTCCCAGTTGAAATTTTTGTAATACTTTGTCCATATAATTCCATTCTACTTGATCAAATGCTTTTTCAGCATCCAGCGAAATAATTGATAATTCTTGATCTTCAGATTTGTGCGAGTGCATTATGTTGAGTAGACGTCTCATATTATTAGAAGAGTATCTCTTAGGGATAAACCCTGTCTGATCTGGGTTTATTAATTTACTAATGTATTTACTTAATCTTCTAGCTAATGTTTTCGCTAATATTTTTTGATCTGTGTTTAACAATGCTATAGCTCTATATGAACCAGGTTCTTCTAAATCTTTATTTTTCTTAGGTATTAATGTAATCGTTGATTCCGCTAATGTATCAGGTAGTATTCGTTTTTTAAAAGCGTATTGGTACATTTTTTGTAATCTTGGTATTATTTTATCATAAAAGCTTTTATTAAATTCATTAGTAAATCCATCAGGGCCTGGTGTTTTTCCATTCTTTAGTGAGTTTATTGTATCTTCTAATTCCTTAATTGAGATTTGTGCACCCAGTTCCTCTTGTTCCTTCAGCTCTAACTTTGGAAGATTACAGGTATCCAAGAACTTTGTGATATTATTGGAATCAATTATCGTTTTAGATGTATACAAATTCTCGTAAAATTGCGCAAATCTTTTATTAATATCCTTCGGTGTTGTTAATAATTCCCCTTTATCTGATTTGATCTTTGGTATAGTATGTTCCTTTTCTCGTTTTTTTAGCTGGCGAGCCAAAAGTTTATGCGGTTTATCCCCAAATTCAAAGTGCTCTTGTTTTGTAATTTGAAAAAGTCTTAAGTTTGGCAGATAATAATTTATTTAATTTAAATTTTAAAATTATTATTTTATTATGTTTATCTATTGATGGATCTTTAGCATTATCTATATCCATTTGTCTAATAAGTTCTTCTAACTGTCTTTGTTCATTCTTATTCTTTTTATTTTGAAAAGCTTGATATGAAATTATAATACCCCTAATGTATGCTTTAAAAGATTCCCAAAATAAAGTAGGCGATATATCTGAAGTATCATTTGTTTGAAAAAAGACCTCCATTTGTTCTTTTAAATATATACTCGCTTGTGGATCTTTTAAAATTTGAGAATTTTATTTATTATTATATGTATGACTGCAGGCAACGAAATTTCGTTCAGACCGAAAGGTCTGAATGACAAATAAAGGAATCTCTCTAATCTCTCTTATCCATCCGATCCTTCTGATTTTTCCTAATTCTCTGCCCACCTTGCTAGATTAACAGATGACCAGACTTCTGAACCCATGGCATTATAGGATTTTCAAATTTCTGTACATCGGCGAGACCAAGCGCAGGCTCGGCGATTGTTTCGCTGAACACCTCCGCTCAGTCCGTCTTAACGTACCTGATCTCCCGGTTACTCAGCAATTTAACTCCCCCTCCCATTCACAATCTGACCTTTCTGGCCTGGTCCTCCTCCATTGTCAGAGTGAGGCCCAGCGCAAATTGGAGGAACAGCACCTCATATTTCGCTTGGGTAGCTTACACCCCAGCGGTATGAACAGCGACTCATTTTATCTATTTATTTATTTATTTATTTTATTAGAAGCAATTGTACAAGGATAAAACGTTCAGCATCTAGAATTATACAATTATTGTACAGCTTCATTTTTAACCTTATAACCTAAATCGAAAAAATGGAAAAAAGGAAACAAAGGGAAAGCGAGAAAAGAAAGAAAAAAGTGAAGTGATAGAATAGAAAAGAACGAGAAAAAGTCCCCCAAGCTACCAAAGCAGTCCAGCAGAGAGAACGAGGAATAAGAAAAGATGGAGATATACCTTGCCCCCCCCCCCTCACCCAACGTAGCATCAGATTTGAATTTAAATTTGTGTTTCACCATACTACTGTTATAAAAATTCAGTAAAGGGTGTCCATGTCTTAAGAAATTGATCTGTTTTTTCCGCCAAGACAAGCCTAATGTTTTCCAAGTGTAGTGTCTCGGACATATCTGTAATCCACATCTTCACTGTGGGGACTGTTGTCTGTTTCCAAAATTTAAGTATTACTTTTTTTGCCATTACTAGGCCATAGTTGAGGAAACGTCTTTGAAATATCGTTAGCTTAGAACAGGCCTCTGACATACCTAATATGATCAGTTTTATATCTGGGTTAATTTAGTTTTAAGGATTTTGGAAAAGGTATCAAAAATTCCCCTCCAGAAGTTTTGTAACTATATACAGGAAGCAAAAGAATGGGTTAAAGTCGCTTCTTGGAGGAGACATTTATCACAAATAGGAGAGACATTTGGGAAGATCTTGTTCAATTTAGTCTTTGAGTAATAAAGTCTGTGCAGTATTTTAAATTGTATCAGGGATTAGAGATTAGAGAGATTCCTTTATTTGTCATTCAGACCTTTCGGTCTGAACGGAGTGCCTAACATTAAGAGAGCAGTAGTGTATGTATAAAAGGCTTTCCTCCCAACTATCCTTTGAAATTGATAAACCCAATTCGTCTTCCCATGCTCGCCTAATCATTTCAGAAGGTGGGATATGTGCAGTTAAAAGGGTATTGTAAATATAGGATATTAACTTACTTGTAACCGCTTTTCTATTCATGCATTCGTCTAATATATCTGGGCCCATAGAATGACAGTCTTGCGTGTGTGTTTTCACATCGTCTCGGATTTGAAGATACCTAAAAAAATTACTAGCTTTCAAATGATATTTCACCTGTAATTCTTGAAACGAGAGGAAGATCCCCTTCTCATAAAGATCTCCCAGCGTTTTAATTCCTAAGTTTTCCCATTGTGCAAACGCCTTATCAAGAGTAGACGGTTTAAACGAGGGGTTGTTGGTGATTGGTAAAAGGAAAGAGAAATTTCGCAATTTGAGAGTTGATTTCAACTGTTTCCAAATTCGTAGAGTGCTATGAATTATTGGATTTTTCTCACACATTGATTTATTCAGGTGTATTGGAGAAAGAAGAATCGTGCCTATATTGAAAGGCGAACAATCTTCCCTCTCCATTTTTAACCAGTTTCTTGTTGACATGTATCATCAATCCAGTAGATTACATTTTTAATATTAGTTGCCCAGTAATAGAAAAGAAAATTGGGGAGAGCCAATCCACCGTTTTCTTTAGGTTTACATAAATGTCGTTTATGAATTCTATGACTTTTATAATCCCAGATAAAATTTGTAATCACAGTCAAGTTTTTTTTTTAAAGCTTTTAGGGAGATAAATTGGCATTGATTGAAATAGGTAAAGGAGTTGTGGAAGGAAAATCATATTTATAGCATTTACTCTACCTATAAGGGAGATCGGAAGTGTTATCCAAAATTGAACAAGGGCATGCAATTTAGTAATTAATGGTGGAAAATTTGCTTGGAATAGAGAGGTATATTTTCTAGTCACATAAACTCCAAGGTATTTAAATTTTTTAGTGGCAATTCTAAAGGGAAATTTTAGGAGATGTGAAGGGTCTTGAGCTTTTATTGGCATAATTTCACTTTTATTCCAATTTATTCTATACCCTGAGAAGGAACCAAATTGTTCTATGAGGTTTAATATATTTGGGATACTGACTTGAGAGTTGGTAATATATAAAAGTACACCGTCTGCATATAACAAAATCTTATTATTGGTATGTTTAGTGTTATAACCATGAATGCCCGGATGTACTCTTATACTTTCAGCTAAGGGTTCTATGGCAAGGGCAAATAACATTGGTGATAGAGCACATCCTTGTCTATTGCCCCTGAATAATTGAAATTTAGGTGACAGAGTTTGATTAGTCAGTATTCTGGCAGTCGGATTATTATATAACAACTTTATCCATGAGATAAAATTTTCTCATAGGAGGAATTTTTGCAATACTGTAAAGAGATATTCCCATTCTACTTGGTCAAATACTTTTCCTGCGTCTATTGATAAATCTTCATTTATCATTCTGTGTGAATACATTATATTAAACAAACGTCTCAAGTTATTAAACGAATGTCGCTTAGGTATAAACCCAGTTTGGTCTGAGTGTATTAGTTTACTAATGTACAAACTTAGTCTTCTTGCCAAAGTTTTAGCTAATATTTTCTGATCTGTATTTAAAAGAGCTATTGCTCTGTATGATCCTGGCGCTTCAAGATCTTTATCTTTTTTAGGTATCAGTGTAATGGTTGATTCGACTAAGGTTTGTGGTAGCGTCTGTTCTTTAAATGCGTGTATATAAAGGGCTCGTAAGCGTGGAGAAATCAATTCATGAAATGTTTTAAAGAATTCATTACTGAACCCATCTGGACCTGGCGTTTTGCCATTATTCAGTGATTTCATAGTCTCTTCAATATCTTTTACTGTAATCTCAGCTCCTAATTCTTAATGAACATTGACTTCTCCAACTTCAAATAGCCATTGCTTTCCCTCTATCTCCATCCCCTCCCCTTCCCAGTTCTCCCACCAGTCTTACTGTCTCCAACTACATTCTATCCCTGTTCCATCCACTCCCCTGACATCAGTCTGAAGAAGGGTCTCAACCGGAAACGTCACCCATTCCTTCTGTCTAGAGATGCTGCCTGTCCTGCTAAGCTACTCCAGCATTTTGTGTCCACCATAGGATTTTCAAAAAATTGTTTACAAGAAAATTAAAGCAGCACCAAAATCTTCCACATTGCAACCACCTTAAAACAATTGAAGTTCAGATGAAACCAGGATAGCACTAAAAATGAAGGTAGTTTATCTTTTAAGTTGTAACTTGCATACCAATGCTGTCACACTATTAAATTACTGTCACACTATTAAATCGGTCATAGGCATTTGTAATTTACAACATTAATTCCAGCGGTTTTATAAAACCCAATAAAATATATATCTATGTTTAAGAAGGAACTGCAGATGCTGGAAAATCGAAGGTAGACAAAAATGTATGTATATATTTAAAACAATTAAACAAAGAAATTAAAACAAAGTAGCTCCACAATTCATATAGGAACTTCTGCAAAAAAAATCCCCTGACATGTGGAATTTATTTTAGTTCACATGCAACTTGCACATCACACTTTATGATCAGATTGTAAACAGTTAGTTTTCTATCACTAACCCTCAGCAGCCTATCAGCTAAAATCAGAACTGGATACTTACAGAGGGAGAACTTGTTTGAAGTTTTAAACAAATGTTATGCCATTTAACCTTTCTGGCATCAATTAACAATTAAACAGTCAAATACGGATACCTTGTTACTGATAAACTGGAATCAGAGCTCATGAATGAGTTTCTCACACAACCACACGAACTTGAGAGTAAACCCAGCAACAGTAATACCGTGCAGTGGGATTTCACTAAACAGTTAGGTTGGAGGTATGAGGTAAAAGGGTCAACCAGTTAAATAAAGTGATGGGGCATAAGTGGAAGATATTGTCTCAAACACCATGAATGTTATGTTTGTTCAGCTGGTTACAAAGAAGATTAATATATTTAATTAAATACACAAGAATTACTACAAATAAAAGGACAATAAAATTCAATTTTAAAAGTTTGTTTCATATCACACAAAACAATCGCGAGGTCAAGACTAAATTGTCTACCACCATTCTTTACTACAATCATTAATTGTTTTTAAAACTCATTGTCCCTAAAAGCAAAAACATTGACAAGTTCAATGAACAACGTAGCCTGCCATTCTGAGTAATAAAACAGATTAATCAGCAACAATATTATCAAAACAACACTTTCAAAGAAAGTGCATCAAAGATGATGATAGGTATCCTAACTCGTTGCATTATGGCTGGGTATGGCAATTCCAACAATAAGGAACCCAAGAGGCTGCAGAGAGTAGTGGACTCCAACAGTACATAGAGTCTGGGCATACAAATACTAACCACTGCTATGTGATCAGGTTGTTTCCATTATGGCGAAGCATGGACTCTGACTATATCACTACTATACTCAGTTCGACCATGCCATTCCAGCTGTCACACAGAATAAACCCAGCCAAAGATCTCCTTTGGCCACAAGTCAATCAGGCAGAGGGCTTCAAAGAATAGCTTTGAGGTAATGCGGGGGAAAGTAGATGGAGTATTCCTAAGCTGACAGTCAAAGTAATTTGGCAGAATCCCCATTCCCTCTCGCTCTCAGATCATTCATGCACAACTGAAGTGAGCATCTTTGAGTGGGAACTGCCCAAAACTCATCGCCATGGTTGGTGGTGTCAACATATGATAGTATTCTTTAGGCTTTTAGAATGACATATTAATTTGCAGGGTATGGAGCAGTATGGACTGTGTGCAGGCAGAGGCATTAGTTTATTTTGGCATCATGTTTGGTTCTATTCCATCATCTCTCTCAATGATACTTTATTGTCACATGTACCTAAGTGCAGTGAAATGCTTTGCTTTGCACACAGCCCAGTAAAATCATATAGCAGACCTCACCTAGGCAGTACACAAATGTCCTCACGTTTCGGCACTAAAGTTCACAACTTTATTACCCATTACTTAGCCAGTATTCTCAATACACTTAAATGACAAACGCAAAATGTCGCTCTTTACCAAGCACCTTTTATCATGCTCACTTCTCTCACTGATTCTCTGTTACCATCGATAAAGCCAAATTCCATTTAATTGAACATAAACAAGTCTGATGAAGGGTGTCGACCCAAAATGTGACCCATTCCTTCTCTCCAGAGATGCTGACTGTCCCGCTGAGTTACTCCAGCTTTTTGTGTCTATCTTCGGCTTAAACCAGCATCTGCAGTTCCTTCTTACACATAAACAAGTTAATGTTCGCTTTCTCTGATCAGTCCATACTTGATGATAAGAATGCTAATTTTATTCCCGATTGTTTCTAGAACTTCTCCCTCCAGAGAATTGAAACTGAACAGGCTTGTCGTCACTGGGTTTATACTATTACTTTTCTAAATGAGCTCGTAACGTTTACAATTTTACAGCCCCGGGAAACTAACTTTGAATCAATAAATGTTTACAAGATTATGATCATGATCCCTGCCATTTCCTCGCTTACCTCAGCAAATTAGAATGCAACCTGGCTAGACTATGTAATTTACACACTTTAAAGAGCAACTAACCTCTCTAGTACTACCCATTACCTACTTTTAACCCAGGCAGAAATGTCAAACGATATCTTTCTTTGCTGAAATTCCTGCCGCATCATCTTCATTGATAAAAACTGAAGTTTCACATACGATTTACTTTAGCCATACATTCCAGCCTCCACAAGTAATTTCCCTTCTTGACTCAGAGCAACCTCAGTTCTTTTGTTTCCTGCCAGATGTTTTAAATGCTATTTGCCTGTCATTGCTTTTTTTACATCCCTCTAAACACTAATCCAGCTGGCATGCATTCTCTTTTATCGGTTCTATTTCGCTCTCTTTAACTATCCATAGAGCTTTGACTTTAAATTTTGCTGTCTCAGAAACAAAGAAATGTACCAACAATTACCTAACAATGATCTAGTGCAAACATCATCTTTCAAATAAATATTTATATTACTTTGACAGCAAGAGTTTCATACTATTAAAAAAATAATATTACCTTTTAACTTTGTTCTTTAAGTAGTTCAGGTGATTTTGAACATGTGACAGACATTCACACTTATAAAAAGTAAAGTTTCTGACTGCTGTTGAGCATGGGGAGTGAGCCTTACTGGATATCAAAGCCAAATTGCACATCTGGCCACTTATACTTGGAGAGTCTGCGGTTATCCATCTGTAAAGGTAGTTCAGTTTGTCACTCTCCACAGACACTGCCCAAGCTGCTGGGCGCTTTGGGCATTCATTTGTTTTTCAGCTGCATTTCATAATTTTAGCCCATGTCTTTGTTTGGTTCCTCTTCCTTTAACTGCCCTCAAACTATCAACCAGATAACTCCATAAACAGTGGAATCACCTCGGTAAACTTGGCCTCACCCTTGTTATACCCATTACACCTCTCACCCTCTCTCCAACTTAAAATGAACCTATTTTCTCACCTTCCCAGTTCTGGTGAAGGGTCATGAATCTGAAATGTTAACCGTTTTTCTTTCCAAAGATGCAGCATGACCCGCCGAGTGTTCCCACTCCTTTTGATTTGTTTCAGATGTGCAGTTTTTTGATTTACAGTTCACCACATTGGTCACTTCATTGATGCTCTTACTGCTAATTGGGGTTCATTCAGCACAAAGTTATGATGCAAACTTACAACAGGTTTACAAAATGCTGGAGTAAATCAGCGGGAAAGGCAGCATCTCTGGTGACGTATCGGGTCGAGACCCTTCTTCAGATGAAGAATCAGAATCAATCTGAAGAATTCAGAATCAGACTGAAGAATTCAGAATCAGTCTGAAGAAGGGTCTCAACCCGAAAAGTCACCCATTCCTCTCCAGAGATGCTGCCTGTCCTGCTGAGTTACTCCAGCATTATGTGTCTACCTTCTATTTGAACCAGCATCTGCAGTTCTTTCCTACAGGTTTACAGAGCAGAACTGGCACAATCAATTGTTGATGAGACAATATTGCAATAGCTATCGAAGGTTGTGAGGTAATTGTCAGCAGTAATGTCATTAAAATATAGTAGATGGAGTCTAAATAGCAGTAACACGTTACTAGAAGATGGTATCTATGGCATTAAAAAAAAAATCAAGAAATTTGGTGTAAATTATGTTCAGAAGTTTCCAAAAGTAAAACACCAGACCAAGGATTCACAAAGTCCTCATAAAATACTTAAAAGAAATGCCACCAATATCCAAATGCTGGCTTTAATAACAAATTTCCTAAGTAGCACCATAGCAAAGTAACTTTGAGAATGAATAAACAAACTATCAATCCAAGCAGGGTTAAAAAAAAAAAAAAAAATGTTAATGAGAAATCTTTGGCTATGACGCTGATCCACCAAGTGGTACCAAGCTGCTTTTCTATCAGCTCTAAATTGAATCTTCTTCTTGCGTTTGAGGCAGTAGAAGTTATGTAACGCCCTCCAGGCGCTGTAGCCAGTTCAATGTGCTGTTGTCGTGGGCCGTGAGGTCTACCCCTCCACCAGGAGGCTGAGGACAGCGCAGTCGAAAATGGCATGCTGCGTTGTTTGCTGGTCTGCTCCACACATGTAGGCTGCTGATGAACGCAGCCCCCAGCGATACATGTTGGCGTTGAACCGGCCGACCCCTGTACGGAGCCGGTTCAGGGCAACCCACACTTTGTGGGGCAGGTCCAAGCCGGGTGGGGCTGTGGTGTTCGGTGCAACAGTGAATTGTGGAGGTCGCAAAGTGTGTTCCCAGCTGGTTCGCCATGCTCCTAGTGTTGAAACTGGAGCCACAGAGGGTCGCTGCGTGACGGGAGAAGGGGCAGGCGTCGAGATCCCAGTTGTTGTGAGTCCTGGGCGAGGTTTAGCAAAAGATGTTTGGCGTCCGATGGGGCCTTTCACACCAGCCTACGAGTGAAGTACTCTCTGCGAAGCTTGGCAGGTGCGATACCTGCGAGCACCGGCAGAAGATCCGTAGTAGAAGGGCATAGGCAGCCGGTGATGATCCGCATGGTATTGTTGAGGATGGCGTTTAGCTTGCTAGTATGAGCGCTGCTGCACCATGCTGGGGCTGCGTATTCAGCGGCGCTGTGCACGAGTGCAAGAGCACTGGTTCGGAGATGTCCTGGCGCCCCATGACGATCCAGCCAAGCAACGCAGGAGGTTGTTCCGCACCGAGACTTTAGCACGGAGAGCTTCAAGGTGTTGCTTGTAGGTCAGCTGCCCATCTAGTTTCACCCCGAGGTATGTAGGAAATGGGTTATAGGGTAGGAGTGAGCCATTGAGGGTGACGGTTAGCTGGCGTTGAGCTTCCTTGTTGTTCAGGTGAAAGGCCGTTGTGATGGTTTTTGCCACACTCAGTTTTAGTCTCCAGGTCTTAAGGTAGTTCCATATCCACACTACCATATTAAGGTAGTTCCACAAGTTCCATATCCGCCGAGAGCACATCCTCCACGTTTGACCAACTTAATTAATTTTGACCAATTTAATTAAGATTTTAGACATATTCATGAGCCAGGTTCTTGCAGTTGCAAAATCCTGCTCTTTTCATCAGGAATAGAGTGACCCAGAAGCTGGATTTGATATGGTAAACATTTGGGATACCAATTATTCACATCAGTAATCCAGAATTCTAAATTAAATAAGGTGAACACAGCATCGACTTTAATTGATCCTAGCCAGGGTGATAAGAGGGACATCTCAATTAGTGTCAGTATTCTTGAGAGCAGTGACTTGCATTTCCCTTCACAATAATTATCCAACAATCCCAGACTATTTTATTTAAGGATTTTAAATTGTCAAAATAACATAATAATATTAACAAAAAATCCACAGCATGTCTTATTTCACTGGAGGAAAAAAAATGTAATTAAGTAGAAACAGGCATAATAAATTCAGATCAAATCTTGTTAGCATCACAAAGCATACTATAAAAGCATACATTGGAATATACATTGAGGTACTGTATATTAAAATCAATCCTGAGGAGCAAATAATGTATGAATTAATAGATATTCCACAATGCATACTTTGGCAGATTTTGCAACTGGGCTATGAATACAAATTCAAAGTAATCCATTCACAAGCAAACATGTACATCCAATTACCACCAGCTTTAATTACTGCTTGTTCCAATCATTAGAACGTTGCTATGAATATTCTTTGAACTAAGGTACAAATAATGTAAGCTATTCAGCAACAAACGCCAGAAAACTATCAGAATAAAAATTGCAAACAAGTTCACCGTTGCGAGTAAAGAGATTTGCATTTTTTCTCATAAAATGCTAAGTATGCCCTCATATCAAAATAGTTTGTAGGAGTGAGATGGAAGGAATTCAGAACTTTTTCCCTCTTTGGCAGATAACCATAGAAATAATTAATGCCTTCATTGCTACCATTGTTGCTTAGTTCCCACTCCTGTTCTGAACTACAGCATAAAGACATGATTTCAAAGTCAACACACATCATGAAACCAAAATATACAATGAATAGAGAAAGGAATGATTTCAGGCTTCAACAATACATGCAGACTTGCGAATCAAGTAAATAATCAATGTAGGAAATTGTTAAATCTTTGGTAAGAGACTTGACATGAAAATGTATTAGAAATGGAGTTTATAAAAAAGGATGTCGGAACACAGACCTGAGAGTCTATGCACATAAATCTTTTTAGATAGCAAGTTGAGCTGAGAACAGGCTGGAAATTTAGCTTTTATTTGTTTTAATTTGAAGGCAGTAAATTTTGCGAAGCCTCTACTAATTACCAGAAAGAGGTAGATACTGTATAGAAAACTGATCTGAATAGGAGTGCTATACTTATTTCAAGACACCATACTTAAAAAGTAGATCCAAAGCTTGGAGAATGGACATACTAGAGGAGTGCAGAATGGGCATACTAGAGGAGTGGTGGGGTACTGAGATTGGCAGGCTTCAACGTGTGGAAATATTTGTTATCGTTTTCAAGAGAGCTGAAATAGTAACAAAGACAGTAAGATGGTCTCAAAATCATTAGCAAATATCACCACAGCAAAATCATTAGCAAAATCACCACAGCAAATAGAGCAAACTGTTGCCCATGAGAAGAACGCAGATTTAAATTGATAGTAAAGATCTGGAATACAATTGCTGTAAGGGTGGTGGGAACTTGGAGGTGAAATTAATTGAATAGTTCTGCTAAACAGGTGGTGCAGACGTTACAAGCCAGCCTCCTGTGCTGCATTATTCTATGATTTGATAAAGTTTACATCATTAATGTGATCTTTCAGTCCTTTGTATCAGTGCCCACTCTCTGCCAAAGCATTTAAGAAACAATGGCAATTCATTTCATTCTGCTTGTAGACCTCAGGCTCCAACTACTCTTGCTTTAAAAGCTGCACCAAGTCTATAGTTTAACCAATCCGTGTGGCAAAATATATCTCACATTTTATCCAAAATAACATGGCATTGTTTAATTCTAGGATGCAAAAGATTGCCAGCAATAACTGCAATATATTGGCTTCATTTGATTTTTATTTTAGCACACAACAACCACTCAGGGCTGCATGGCTGGTAAGAGTTGCTGCCTCACAGCACCAGAGACCCGTGCTCAATCCTGACCTCAGGACTGTGTGGAGTTTGCACTTTCTCCCTGTGACTGCAAGGGTTTCCTCCGTGTACACCGTGTCCTCCATGCTCCTCCCACATACCAAAGACATACTGGTTTGTAGGTTAATTAGAGTCATAAAGAATCATACAGCATGGAAACAGGCCCTTCGGCCCAACTTGCCCACACCAGCCAACATGTCCCAACTGCCTGCGTTTGGCCTATATATCCCGCTAAACCTATCCTACCCATGGATGGACATGTCTAACTGTTTTTTTAAAACGTTGGGATAGTCCCTGCCTCAACTACCTCTTATGGCAGCTCGTTCTTTACACCCACCACCTATGAAAAAGTTACCCCACAGATTCCTATTAATTAGCCTAATTAATTGGAGTCTAAAATTATCTAAATGTGGATGAGAAAGTGGGATAACATAAAACTAGTGTAAAAGGGTGATCAATGGTCGGCGTAGACTCAGTGGGCCAAAGGGCCCATTTCCATGCTGCATCTCTAAGCTAAGCTAAAATTAAGAATCAGATCATCTTTACTCTCTTTGCCCCAAGAACACTATAACCTCCACGGTTGAGTTGAGGTAACTCTCAGCTGTCAGATCAAATATTGTAATTTTGTGGTAAGTTTATATCAAACACGGAAGCATTTAGCCAATAAATAACTAACACGATAACCATATCTTAATTTTGAAGTACAAAATCATTCAAAGCATTCAGTTACTGGAAAGTAGAAAGTCAGTTTACAGCTTATTGTCACGTGTACCGAGGTACAGAAAAAAACGTTTGTTGCGTGCTATCCATCCAGTGGAAAGACAATACATGATTACAATCGAACCATTTACAATGGATAGATACATAAGGGAATAAAGTTCAGTGCAAAGTAAAGCCAGCAAAGTAGTTCAGTTCATAGTAGTTCAGGATTGCTCTCTGGTTGTGGTTAGATGATTCAGTTGCCTGATAACAGCAGGGAAGAAACTGTCCCTGAATCTAAAGGTGTGCAATTTCACACTTCTATACCTTTTGCCTGATGGGAGAGGGGAGAAGAGGGAGTGGCCAGGGTGCGAATCGTCCGTGATTATGCTGCTGGCCTTGGCGAGGCAACGCAAGGTATAAATTGAGTCAATTAAAGGGAGGTTGGTTTGTGCAATGGTTTAGGATAGTCAGAAATAAATAGTGTGACTATTCCACAAACTAAACTATCAGAAGCTTCGATGCCTTTGCAAAGTAGCCAATTTAGAGCTGACTTTCAATATTCAAATTCAAGTGTAGATTAGCAAATAATTATGGTTAGTTAGAAATAAATAAAATAATGATGAAGATTCTGGCAGTCAATCATTTGAATTGAAATGAGCACCATGTACCATAAGCCAAAACATAAATCACATAAATAAATGGAGGGCATTCAGACAAAGGTTACAGTTGCAAGTAAGCTCTTGCCATTTCTATTTAATTTGCTTTTTCTCGTGCAAGTTTCAGGAATAATAAAGTACTTATTAGAATCTTGGGAACATATTGGGAAGAGGAAAAAAGGAAACCAGCTAGACAGCAATTTTATTGCATATAAAATATGCTGTGCATGAAATATAGCAGTCTAATCTAGCATGAATGAATAATTATATGAAGTTAAATATATCCAAACTTTTATAACAGCAGAAAAGTTTTGAATCACTCACCAAGACTCAAGATCATGGCAAATAAAAGGGACTATTAGGGACGACTATATATATATTTTTAATTTATATATAATTGTTATTGTTATGGGTATTTAAAGTTACAAAAGTTTTAGAAATTCATACCATGAAAACCGTTCAAGAACAGCTTCTTCCCAGCAACCATCAGGTTTGTGAACACTACACAACACTAACCTTAGCAACTGTGATCTTAGATTGACTGTCTCTTTGGTTACACATGGACTTCAGCTTTAGCCAGTTAATCTGCAGCAAGCAAGAATTTCATTGTTCTGTTGTAGATACATGTGACAATTAAACTCTTTTGACACACCACCAGGGTCAACCTTTGCCCTGGTTACAAATTACTTGTGTGAAAAACATTCTTATTTTAAAAGAACATTTGTACACAACTACCAGTGGATGCTCCCCAGTTACATTGGCTGGTTCCTGCCTGACAGGAATTCAAATCTACTCTTCACAAAGTAGCTTGTGTATGCCCAAACATCATATACAGAGCTTTCTTCCAACAGTAAGAAATTCAAATATTTAAGGGACAGAGAGAGACGAGAGATCCCACACTCTCTAAACAAACAAGTTTGAATGCCCAGTGGATTCAAAGTTACTTGCTAAACTAGTTTTAATATTAAATAACTTTAAAGCTATGTCAAATGAAATAATGGGAGATAACACCCTCCAAGGAATCCCCTTCACTGTTCCTATTAGATTCTGTCAGGTCAAAGGATATACCTGGAAATACACTGAAAGTCATCACCATCATTTGCTTAAATTGCAAACCAGACTTGGGGGCACTGTTTTTGCCTTATTATTGTTTGTTTGGTATATATATATATAGAAACAAGAAATTAAAGACCGAGATGAAGGATAGTCTACACCTTATGACTTAGTCCAAGTAACTAATGAAGGAGATACAGTAACTAGCTGAGCAAATAAACAAAAGGTTATTTTATTTACAATCTCACAACCTCGAGCCTTCCCAAAATTATTTCCGCACAACAATGCACTTTTAAAATGCTGTCACATTTGCAATATAGGAAATCGTAATGTAACCTACAGGTATAGTGTACATGACACTTTATAGAAATTCAGTTAAAGGATTATTCCATATGATATCGGTATTCCCACTTTAAATTTCCATTTTGACCATCCAATGTCAATTTATTTGCATCATTTGAAAAACTAAATGGTAACCAAATATTTTATACATGATTATATATTCAAGTGTTCCTAACACATAATAAAATATGCTTAATTAAGTAATTTGCCATATTATCCAGGAATTGAAACCCATTTGCAGATATTAAATATCTCCCTACAAATCACAGAATATGAGAATATCCTGGTTATGTAATAATTGTAGTGTAAAATATTTTATTAAGCAAAAGATTAGCTTGACTTTTTTGGGTTCTAAAAAAGCTGAAGTTTGCAATTCTGTACCATATTAGAGGAACTATGGAGATCAGGATGCTACAGGCCTGCATACCAAGCTTTTCTGATAGTGCTTCCTGTTATGCTCAAGGAAAAGACAATTGACAATGGTGGGAAGGCTGTTGTTTTCTGTGGACTTGGAAATGGTGTAAAGAGAGATTTCTGTGGGTAACTGATAACGATCCTTACATTGTTTAAGAAGGTACTGCAGATGCAGGACCCGTTTCCTGTTATGAAGGCATTTTGTAATCAACAGTTTGTGATCGATTTAACCACAGTATGACAAGTATTGTATTAGTGACAAGTATACTTTGAATGGGTACAGCCTGTGATTGATTTGTGTTAAACGTCATTGCTGCAACTCTGTATAAGCATGTGACCGCGTTTCCAAAACACTATATAAGATGCTGTATGTCTTCATTCATTAGAGTGGTGGCTCAGGAGAGTTAAGTGTCTGTGCATACTTGATTCTGTATCCCTGACACTCTTGCCGGCTGATGATCAGTAAAGCTTGAGTTGGTTTACCTAACCCATTGCGAGTTGTCTGTCTTTAAGAAGTAAACCTTACCAAATATACTTGCCCTACATTTCTGAGCAGCAATACTTTTAATTTTCAAATCCTAAAAATTAGCCTGAAAGATGGGAGATGTCAGTATATTCGAGTTCAGAGATTTGTTTCCCTGACCAGCAGACTGTTTTCTAATCAGAATTAGGCCCAAGGGGGATAGACATTTTTCCTTTGGAAGTCCCTAGGAAAGAGCTTTATTATAAATTATTCAAAAATCACATTTTGAAATTAGTTAACTTCAAAAAAGACAGCGTACCATAGGAAAAATCTCAAAATAATTTTACTTAAAAGCTCAATATAACTACAAATTAGCTAGATTTTTAAAAATAAAACTGGGCAATAGATATTTTTCTAATTTAAATTTCTCCTCGGTACCTTGTTCGTTCACTAAAATCAAGTTATCCAGACTTTTTTTTTTAAACCAGATAACTGTACAAGTAAATATTTATTCAGTAATACTAAATGACAAGTCATTTTCAGGACACACACACACACACAATAGAACCAATATATTTTCAAATTTAGCCCAATTGCCACAGCACAATGACCAAATTTACTTGCATTTTACAGTAATATTGATAAAGCATTGAGAAAAATTCCACCACATCATGGCTATCTGCATATCTGGTTGATTTAAATTGCAACAGCAGCTGCAACCGCAGTATCGAAGCACTGGAAATTATCTTGATACGGGTAATTAGAATACATGTTGTTTTTTTACTATGATGGATTGTATGATAAACCAGAAACTGGTTTAATATTTTATCCAAAATAATGCCATCAATATTTCCATTGTACTCCACATCATTGATTAAACATATACATTTTTTTTAAAGTTAATGATTTTCTTTCATCGTGTACACAGTTGCAGTTAATAAGGCTTATCGCAAACAATGCAAATATTCAATGTAACATGATTACTGGAAGACAGTCTAAGGAACGCTGAAATTATTCTCTTTTCAAGTCAAGCAACTCGTACAGGACATCTATCACTATTCTTTCATTATTGGTATTAAAGTCCTGGAACTTCCACAAAACTGGTATAATACCTTCACCACAAACACTGCAGCTATTTAAAAAAATGTACCTTCAAGAGCAAGTCCAGAAATTATTGTTGGTCTCAGCAAATGATAACATGGTAAGAATAAATATTTAAAATGTAATATCTTAGAAATGCAATTGAACAATAGGTTTCATTTCATTATTTGAACATAATTTTCTCCATTCAGGGTTTTCTTTCTTCCCCTTGAAAACTGGTGTTTCATGTAATTACAAGGTTAATTCCCGGGATAGCGGGACTGTCATATGCTGAGAGAATGGAGCGGCTGGGCTTGTATAGCCATCAGAACGGAGATGAGGAAACACTTTTTCACAGAGAGTTGTGAGTCTGTGGAATTCCCTCAGAGGGCGGTGGAGGCCTTTCAAGAGAGAGCTAGATAGGGCTCTTAAAGATAGCGGAGTCAGGGGATATGGGGAGAAGGCAGGAACTGTGTACTGATTGGGGATGATCAGCCATGATCACATTGAATGGCTCGAAGGGCCGAATGGTCTACTCCCGCACCTAAGTATATTGTAACAAAAGTGGATAATTTTTCATACATTCCAAATCATATAAGTCTGGGACTTGACCATCAGTGGATACAATGTTAGCTTTTGATTATACTCCTACCTATGCCCATTTGCAACTCATTAATATAGGTCCACCACCGATTTTCCAGCAACTGGACCTACTTTAATCCAGTCAAAATTATGAGAGTGCACTTAAAATCTCCCTCATAAGACCACCCGTAAATGTGGCGACTAAGTCAGTCAATCGCACCAGGAATTCCACGCCGATCGACGGGTTGAATTCCCCCCCCACCTTGTGGCCAGAGCTCTGGAACTCCGGCCTGGCCGGAGCCGGCAAATCTGTTCACATAGCCGACTTCTGCAGCCAATCAGCCGGACGAAATTTCCTCTGCGGCCGGGGCTCCAGAACTCCAGCTCAGTTGGAGGCAGCAGAACTGTTCCCATAGCCGACTTTGCGGGCCGGAATCTTGGCCCATGGGCAGCCTAGGCCGACTGTTCTGATACCATTGGACTTCTTTTGGAGGCCGTGACCACTTGTTGATCCGGCAAAATGGATAATCCAGAAATGCTCTAGAACCAAGGATGCTGAAAAATCAGTTGTGGACCTGTATATGATTAATCATAACAGGGGAATAAGACTGTATTGGTCACAGTGACACCATAACTACAGCAAAAGTTAATTATTCTTCTTGCGTATAGCATGCACAGCATAAAGTTGTAGGACAACTTGTTCTATTTGATCTTATTTGATTGTGCACGCCAGGTTGATTGCTTTCGTTGAAACAGGGCGGACCTCGTGAAGGTTGCAATCTCCCATCCCCAAAAGTTCATTTAATCTCATGCACTACTCCCTCCCAGACTTTTTCTTCTGCACTCCCATTCCAGTGCCTTCCCTTGGTTCAATTGAAATGACTTTCGATGGAGACACCCTTCAACTAACTCACCTTTCTAATTTCTGATGCCGAGCTCCAATGAATACCAAGTCATATTCTTAATTCTGACTTTGCCTCAGAAATATCTAAAAATATCAAGTGTTATTCCATTTGTACGTCAACAATACAATATCATAGCCGTAGGCTCTCAAGACTTTCTAACCAATCTTAGGATCTGGACGAACCAAAATGTGACCACTTAACGTCACTATAATCTAACGTCCATATCTCCCATTACTCTATCTTGGTCTCAACTGTCATCTCGGATCACATTATTTGCAATGGCACTTCAATCCAAAAATCATTGGACCCATATACATACATGCTGATATTTAAGTAATTCACTGTTTTCATGATACAATCACCCTAACTCTCTTCAGTTCCCATTTCTAGCAAACTTAATCCCCACATTTACAATGAAACCCCAAGTTTTCTTACGTTTCCTAAACAAACACCAGGTTGAAGTGCATTCAGAATGCCAAGTCTTCAATCACATTGACACCAAACCCATTACATTCCCTATTAGCAAGTGCCAGTTCCTCCACATAAGTTCACGTAATAGGAGTAGAATTAGGCCATTCGGCCCATCGCATCTACTCCGCCATTCAGTCATGGCTGATCTCTGCCTCTTAATCCCATTTTCCTGCCTCCCCATAACCCTCGACACCCGTTCTAATCAATATTTTGTCTATCTCTGCCTTTAAAATATCCAGACTTGGCCTGCACAGCCCTCAGTGGCAATGAGTACCACAGATTAACTACCCTCTAACTAAAGAAGTTCCTCCTCACCTCCTTTCTATAAGAGCACCCTTTAATACTGAGGCTATGACCTCTGGTCCTAGACTCTCCCACCAGTGGAAACATCCTTTCCACATCCACTATCTATGCCTTTCATTATTCTGCAAGTTTAAATGAGGCTCCCCCTCAACCTTTTAAAATGCAGTGAGTAGAGGACCAGTGCTGTCATGTCCAAAAACAACCTATATACATTTCTATGACATTACATCCACTTTCCAAACCTTCCATTCTTCTGTCACCCTGTTAGGATCTAAAAAAACTTGTTTAAGTAAATAAGTCAAACTTCAGAATTTAGAATCATCAAATTAATTTTGAGATGGAACCCCTTCCTTTGTAGGCAAAGCCAGGAGTGATATTTTCCCCAGGAAAGGTCATTCAAAGAGTTCCAGGACAACTGACATTGGCAATATTGAGTGAGAGAAAACCATTTGCCAAGATGAGAAGTTTAATGTTCCAGTTCTAATAGTGCCCCGACATGACTTGCACTTAGGTAGACACAAAATGCTGGAGTAACTCAGCGGGACAGGCAGCATCGCTGGAGAGAGGGAATAGGTGATGTTTCAGGTCGAGACCCTTCTTCCACTTACACATCTGAATGAACAAACAGCACCTCTGATCATCAACTATTCCTTCAGTACTACAATAAATGATTTAGTTGTATGTTTTTGAAATTAGATTTAAAGCCACAGCCTCCCGATTCTGAAGCATTCCCTCCTGGCCCTGCAACATACTGCCATACCTGCCAATTGGAGAAAAATGGGCAAGCAACAACATTTAATTGAAGTAAGTCAGTGAATGGTCAGCTCAATACACACAATGCTTAAGACAACTCCCCCAGATAGAAAGTTCAGAAAATGTTTTACTGATGGTGCATTATTTGAGAATTTGTTGAAACTCTCATTCCAGAAGTGGCTCCATTTACACTGTGGTTTCCCCAGCACATGCAATGGTTTGCACAAATCACATTGCAAAATTAAAAATCACTGAACCCAGTACCTCATCCAGAAGCTACAGAATTTGTATGCAGAGCTTCAATAAGAAACTTTTTTCAGTTAGCATCGATCACATATGAACACCATCTATCGCTAACAACAAACCCGACATCTTCGTATGATATTTTCTGGGGCAATCTTTGAAAAAAACTGCTGAGAACATCAGTCATGGCGTCTTTTCCCACAGTTTAAGCTCGGAATTGAAAATAACATCAACAGAAATCTTTACATTTAAATATTCCATGAATGTATAATGCACTAAAGGACTCAAGTTTCTCCAAAATTACAACTGAAGGCCCTTCACCCTATTAACTTTCCTCAATATAACTCGAGTATCCAAGGAAAAACAACTGTAGATGCTTGTTTACAAAAAATGGGTTGGGAGTACCTCAGCCAGTCAGGCAGCATCTCTGGAGAACATGGATAGGCGATGTTTCAGGTTGGGATCCTTCTTCAGACTGATTTATTCAGTCTGAAGAAGGGTACCAATCCAAAACATCACCCACCCATGTTTTCCAGAGATGCACCCTGACACGCTGGGTTATTCTAACACTTTGTATCTTTTCAGTTATCCAAAATAAATAAGCACTATTGTTGAAAGTATGCCACATGGCATTAAGAGGTGTTCCTATCCAAATATAAAGTATTTGGTTTAAGTTAAATAGCAATAAACCCCATGTTCAAAATGAACTTCTCAGATCTGAACAAGGTAACAAAGAGAAAATATTTAAAGTGAGGATCAAGTTGCTGTTTAAGGTTTCATACACAAAGGTTCAGTAATGTGGTACAAAAGGAGCACTTATTGAAAACAAAAGATAGACACAAAGTGCTGAAGTAACTCAGCAGGTCAGAAAGCATCTCTGGAGAAAAAGGATGGGTGATGTTTCAGGTCCCGACCCAAAAAATATACCCACTTTTTCTCCAGAGATTCTGCCGGACCCGCTGAGTTACTCAGAACTTTGTGTCTATCTTCAGTATAATCCAGCTCTGCAGTTCCTTTCTACACTTAATGAAAACATTTTTGTTGCCACGAACAAAAGCATTTTGCAACCCTCTGCCCATATTATGGACTATAACGTAGATGGGAAGCCATGGCGGAGATGGTAACTGAAGAATCTTATAAACCATGAGGCAACAACAACTCATTAAAGTAGTTTTTTTTTAATATTGTAGTTAGTGTCAGCAAAAAGACCCAACTCTATGCTCTCTTAGTTTTAAATGATTTGTGGGGGGCGGGGCTCTGAAAAAGTTATCCACCCCAAATTGCCATTGAACAAAGACGACTGCTGAGAGTCAACCATATTTTAGGTCTGGAGTCATAAGTAGGTCAGCCTGGCAAAGGATAGCAAATTTCCTTCCCAGAATGACATCAGTGAAGCAGTTGGTTCACAATCATTAGTGAGTTTCTTTTAAATTGCAAATTTATTTTAAAATTTGAATTTCAATTACTCAGCTGCCATGGGCAAATGTGAACTTGTTAACCAGTTGCACAGTGCCCTTAGGACTGCACACTTATATACATAGTGACAGACCTGTCTCCATTGATATTATACCCTTTATGTTGAGTCAAATCTGTGCCCCACAGTTCAGTATACGTGATGTAGCTGCTGAATAAAGTCAGTCCTGATTTTTGAACTGGAAACATAAAGACTCAAAGAGACCCCTGGTCCCAAGCCCATTCAGTTTACATCAGCATACTGTCCACTTCTACCTCAGTTCTACAGCCAGTCTCCACAAAATCCCTCTCAGTGCTGGTATACTTCTGCTTGAAGATGCTGTGAAGATGATAAAGGGCCTGTCCCACTTGGTCATCACTTGTGCGCCATTTACGCGACCTGGTAGCATGGGACAGGCGCATGGAGTGGCATGGAGTGTGGAGTTGCGCGCGGTATAGCGCAGCACTCCAGGATTTTGTTCTGGACGAAATCTTCGTGCGCCACTGGCCTGTCGCGTAAATGGCGGCCAAGTGGGACACCCTGGCACGGCACAACGTCTCACCTCCAACAGCAGCAGAAGCAGGCAAGCGATCGCCGAGCTCGGCCTGGGGCTCACGGCTGTTGCGGATGCAGATCCGCCCCCATTCCTACTCCCAGAGCGGGGCCAAGACGATTGGAGATAGACACAAAATGCAGGAGTAACTCAGCAGGACAGGCAGCATCTCTGGAGAAAAGCAATGGGTGACGTTTTGAGTCGAGACCCTTCTTCAGACTGAAGAAGAGTCTCGACCCGAAACATCATCCATTCCTTCTCTCCAGAGATGCTGCCGGTCCCGCTGAGTTAGTCCTGCATTTTGTGTCCATCTTCAAATGACGTCACGCGTTCCAGACGGCTGTGCGGACGCATGATGACGCGCGCAACCGTCGCACGTCAGTCACTGTCGCGTAAATGACGGCCAAGTGGGACAGGCCCTTAAGTCAGGGCATAATTGGGAACTCCCAGTAAGTGTTAACAGGCTACCCAGAATCGTGTGTCCACTTAGCACAGAAGCAAATCTTGCAAACCGTGTTGCCACAATACCTGACCAGGGTGTCAGAAATCCATTTGCAAGTCTGAAATTTAATAATTGGCATGTTGGAATTCTGCCAGTCACAAATTTCACATATCCTTTATTTGAGAATTTTCATATCTATCACATTTGACATGAAAACATGCACAGAAAAATCACTCTTTAGTGAAGTACAAATTGGACTTTAAGTGACAGGAATCACAAGCTTATCAGTCTTTTTACCCATAATCCTTTAATATCTATCCAACATTTCTTTCACTTTTGAATCAACATTTCTTTTGGTTTTGGTGCAGCAGAGAATTTTCATAATGTGCTCGATAAACTTTCCTGTAATCCACTGTTAACATTAATCTGACAATTATACGAGGAGACCTGCATTCTAAGCATTGAATGCTTCAGGTTTCTATGTCAGTAAATTGACGAACCACATTTAACCTTCTGTGCACTACATAACATACATTAAACCACACCACTGAAAAGGCACTATTAGACTGCATATGATGGTCAGAAACAAAATTTAGAAATGGTACAGGAACATTAAATAAATTGAGGACACTGATCAAATTCTGAAGATTCAAACTATACTCCTGTGGTTCTGGAGGTCATAAAAATTAAATTAGATATTTCATATGAAAGAGAACAAGAGAACAAAATTATCTTTCATTCACTGTAGATAAAATTGTTGTATCAAAAATGTATTATACCAACAAACAAATCTGAAATGTTGGATGAAACGTTATAATTCCAAGTTGATAATACAATTTACTCAGAATCCATCATTAGGGAACTGATCTTGAAATAGTACAGATTACTGCAGGTACTGGGATCCATGCAGAATACAGTAACAGACAGCAGCTCACATGACAACTGCAAAAATATGCTGGCATTTTGCAGCATGCAACAGCCACAAATTACTAGAGACAAACCACAACATTGGCACATTAAAAACATTTTCCATCACCATGTCCATGGGACCAATTAAATTTCTGCATTCAGTTTTGAAACCAAAATTCTATGTCCTCTTCAGAGAACTCAAAGCCCTTGCAAATTATCTGGTTAAGTTCCCTTTGCACCTCAGTTTATTAAGCACTGACACTGTTCAAGAGCACTACCAGTGTCACGTGTCTTAATGTACACAGTATTTTTTGAATTGTAAAAGATGGCTAACATTGTTTTCCAAAAGCAACCTAAGCAATAGAGAATTGGAGTTTAGGAACACTTTCATCTTTCCCAAACTGCAGATTACCCAACTGGTCAGCCAAAAACCAAAAACCTCTATTTAATATTAACAATCAACCTAATCACAGATGGAATAAAGTGTAGCAAAGTTTGGAGTCCTGAATTTTGGTAGTAGGAATAAAGGCATAGACTATTTTCAAAATGGGGAGAGAATCCAGAAGCCGGAGGTGCAAAGGGACTTGTGAGTGCTGGTGCAGGATTCCCAAAACTTTAATTTGCAAGTTGAATCGGTATTAAGGAAGGCAAATGAAATGCTAGCATTTATTTCAAGGGGGATAGAATACAAAAACAGGGATGTAATGCTGAGACTCTATAAGGCATTGGTCAGGCCACATTTGCAGTATTGTGAGCAATTTTGGGCACCATAACTGGTGGAAGGATGAGTTTAGATGAGGGGGGGGGGGGCAATTGAAACTTACTGAAAAGTGAAAGGCTTGAATAGAATGGATGTGGCGAGGATGTTTCCATGAGTGGGAGAGTCTAGGACCAGCGGTCATAGCCTCGGAATTAAAAGATGTTCCTTTAGAAAGGAGATGAAGAGGAATTTCTTTAGTCAGAGGGTGGTAACTCGGTGGAATTTGTTGCCATTTGTTCCTCTTTCCACAGATCCGGTCTGACCTTCTGGGTGTTTCCAGCATTTTCAGTTTTATTTCAATTTTAGACTTTTTGTCCATTTTACTTAAGTGGAGGGAAATAAACAGATCTTTCGGGTCAGAACCCTTCATTAGTCAATGGGTCCCGACCTGAAATATCTCCTGTCCAATCTTCTCTAAAGCTACTACCTTACCCGCTGAGTTCCTTACACGCTTTGTTTTTTATTCAACATTGCAGCATCTCTTGTGCATGTCTTATTTCACTTCTTGTCTTTGGAGTTTTACTAGTTAAAAGCAAGAAGTGCCCATACGCAACACCAGACAAGGAAAATATATTTCCACTCAAAGAACGTTCAAGCACATTTCCATTTGACACCATTGCAAATGGAATATTTATAGACATATGGAATTATAGTATACTTTGTACCATTAAAATATCAAATCAGATTAGCACAGAAGCATCATCTTCACTAAAGATTACAGTGCTCAGTTACAGTTTCAGATCTCTGAAATCAACATATTCAATAACTTCTAATTGCTGAGAGTCCAGTTGCCTATAATTTTGTTTACCACCCCCAACCCATACTGACCTTACTGTATGTGGGCTCCTACAATGCTGCAATGAGACCCATGCTAACTGGAGGAACAACACCTCATCTCCCATACATTGATCATCTGGGCCGATTGCAGCCTGCCAGATTCAATAATTGCATTTACCATTCATAAAATCAGAACCTTGCTTATGAAAACTTACACCAGCATAAGAATAATCAGGATTTCTGAGTGATATGGTTTGCATTGGTTAACTTAAATTATATTACAAGTATTATTCATAGGAGTGATGTCAAAATCTGGGTAGGGCCATGAAGGAGAAAATCTCTCTTTGATAATGGTTGCATGCAGAGATCAAGTTTGCTCATGCTTTTTATTTTGGTATCAGAACTTCAGTGCTTATTTAATGGATGTGATTAAATTATGGTTCTCTGAAATGGAAAGTTGTTTGGCTTCGTACCGTTATTTAGAGTAAATTTTATTAACAATGCTGGCATTGGCAATCCTCAATATCTGCTTAAAATCATTCATTCTAAATGAGTGTAGGCTTGTGTACACCCGTACCACCCCCTCCCCCGGGCACTTTCCCTTGCAACCGCAGGAAATGCTACACTTGTCGCTTTACCTCCCCCCTTGACTCCATTCAAGGACCTAAGCAGTGGTTACAGGTGCGACAGAGGTTCACCTGCACCTCCTCCAACCTCATCTATTGCATCCGCTGCTCTCGATGTCAGCTGATCTACATCGGTGAGACCAAGCGTAGGCTTGGCGATCGCTTCGCCCAACACCTCCGCTCGGTCCGCAATAACCAACCTGATCTCCTGGTGGCTCAGCAATTCAACTCCCCCTCCCATTCCGAATCCGACCTTTCTGTCCTGGGCCTCCCCCATGGCCAAAGTGAGGACCACCGGAAATTGGAGGAGCAAACGTTGCCTATTTCCTTCGCTCCATAGATGCTGCCACACCTGCTGAGTTTCTCCAGCACTTTTGTCTACCATGCTTTGAAAGTGTTCTTTTTTTCAAAACTCACATGCTTAGTTTAGATTAGAGGTGCAGCAAGGAAACAGGTCCTTCGACTGCCTGAGTCCATGCTGACCATCGATCACCAGTTCACACTAGTTCTACACCATCCTACTTTCTCATCTACTCCCAACAGATTAAGGGCTATTTACTGAGGTCAATTAACCTACACTCCCACACATCTTTAGGATGCGAGAGGAAACCAGAGCACCCGGAGGAAACAAACACGGTCACAGAGAATGTGTCAACTCCACACAGACAGCAACCAAAGTCAGAATCAAAATCAGGTTCTGGCAATGAGGCAACAGCTCTACCAGCTGCGCTACAGTGCCAACCTTTAACACAATTTGGTGCTCGAGTATTCATTGGTCGGAAGGACCCTTGCTGGAACAATAATGTAGTTTGAAAGTATGTTGTCATAATCAATGTACAGGGTGGAAAATGTAAGTACATTGATCATTTTTTCAGTAGAAAATTCAAACCTCAGGAATGGACACACCATCCTCACCCTCCTCCAGCATCCTTCCATTCTTGTCCTCCTCTCTCCTTATGGTTCCACCCATCTACAAGACATATTTCACCCACGGTTGTCTTCACCCTCACAGTAGCTGCCTCTGTCTGTCTGCTTTTATTCTTTCGTTTGTCTCCATCCAGTATTTACCTGCTTCTATCTCAAACTCCACTCCTTCCATCCATCTACCAGTCATCCCTCACCACTCCCCCTCAGTCCATTGATCAATTCCAGCTCTCGTCTCACCATCTCTCTTGACACTGGCCATCCCCTCTGCTCCATTCTCAGTCCACGTGCAGGGATTCAATCTGTAATGTCGACAATTCCTTTCCTGCCACATATGCCTCTGACTGGCTCAGTTGGTCCAGTAGATAGATCACTGCTCCTTATGTTTTGAATAGTGAATTTCCCAAAAATGGATAGCACATTTGATCTTGAAAAAATCCACCAATCATCATAATACCCAACTCACAATCTCAAAGCATTAACGATGAACACAATTTACACAATTTACAATGTACACAATTTGCACTCAGAATTTTAGCTAAGGATAATACAAACTAAACTTCAGCATTGAGACTTCCTCAAGAAATAGTACTTCTTACAAAGTGAAGCAGTCCTGCAATTCTGTGCATATGGAGTGAGATAACAGCATCACTGGTGGGAAGCAGGAAAGAAATTTCTATGTACATTCTAAAAATAAAATTAATTTTACAGAAACTAAATATCAAGAATTATTTATAACAATTATATATTAGCTTGAATTCCCGTCTCAAGTCTTCTTAGCAGATGATGCCTACAAGTTGCAAATGCCTCAAATTCTCAACCTTAAAGGACACAGAATTTTCTTGAATCAATGCTTGGAGTTACAAAATCAAACCAAAATATAATTTTTCTCTTCTACAAAATAAATCTATAAAACAAAAATCACCTGTGTATGTGTTATAAAACTACAGGCCAGAACCTGGTTTGTACCATATCCTGCAACTTGCTCCATTTTTTTTCCAAAGCTATTGTTAATCTATCCTCATGTCTGCTTTCTGTTAATGCTTTAATTTATTTTGCCTTCTCTCCTTAGCAAAAATGTTTGAATAGTCACTTCCATAAAGAGTCCTAAGTAGGGTTAGGATTAGTAATGACACACATTTATTTGGGAAATGAGTGCTACTACTTACACAGGCATATTAGGAGAGTGCGGAAAAGTAGCGTGGATGATCAGCCATGATCACAGTGAATGGCGGTGCTGGCTCAAAGGGCCAAATGGAGGAGCTATCTTGGGGAACGGCTGCTAACCAGCAGCCGTCCGTTAAATTCACTTTTTTTATTTAGTTTTTAGTTTTTTTCTTGTCTATGTCTAGGGGGAATTTTGACTTTTAATGTGGGGGGGTAAGGGGGAAACTATCTCTAGGTCCCTACCTGGTCGGTGAGGCAGCTTTTTCTCCGGGCTGCCCCGTCGACCCGTCCTTGCGGCCTACCAGCGGACGTGGAGCGGCGTTTTCCTGGCGGGGACTGCCCAGCACCTTCAGCTCTGGTGGCGGCACAGCGCTGGAGCGCTATCGCGCAGCGGAGCGGGCGATGCCTTGCCTGGGTCACCGCACTGGAGCTCCGGTGAGCTCTGACCGCCGAACTCAACACCTCCGGGCTGCGGGTCTGTGGAGCGGCCAGCCACGGGCGGCGGCGCCGACCCTAACATCAGGAGCCTCGGAGCTCCAAATCGGCGCAGCCCTGTTGGCTTCAGGTGCCATGGACTCCAATAGGAGATCGGCCGTTCCAGCCGTCCCAGCCGCTGCGAGGACTCTCCCGACGCTGGGGCAACTCCACCCAGCGAGAACGGCCAGGAACATCGGGCCTCCGTAGAGGCCTCAATAGGCCTGACTTTGGGTGAACTGGGGTTGGGGACTGGACATTGTGCCTTCTCCCCCACAGTGGTAATCATTGTGGGGGGTTGATTTTTTTTGTGTGTAAATGATATTTTATCTTGTGTCCAAGATGGCTGCCGGAGGGGAGAGTGGACGCTGGCGCGCTTTAGCAGCCGCTGCTCTCTCTTCCATATTGTGTTTTTGATTTTTGTTTTTGGATTGAATTCTCTCTTTAATTTGTGTACTCGTGATGTCTTTACTATTTATTTCATTCCGCTTACATGTTTCTACTATTTGTTAAACTTTGTAAGGTGTCCTTGAGACTTTTGAAAGGCGCCCATAAATAAAATGTATTATTATTATTATTATTATTAAATGGGACTACTCCTGCACCTATTGTCTATTGTGTTGAGGCCAAGGTTAGATCAGCCAAGATCTTATTAATGGCAGAGAAGACTCAAAGGGCTAATTGGCCTAATCCTGCTGCTTACGTTCTAGTAAATCACACCAACACTGGAATTTTCAGTATTCAAGATACATCAAAAGATTGAATAGTTAAAAAAAGCAGCAAACCAGATGAAGCTGGGGGGTCAAACACCATACACATGGCACATACTGGAAGGGAAAATGACTTTATTACCATAAACGTAATTCCATCAAAATCCTCATTCTTATTTGGTCCACTACCATTGGTCAAGTGTCTTGTAATCAAAGAGGGAACAAAATATAATTAAGATGGTTGCTGCTGACCAACAAGATTGCCTGAGAGTGATGTATAAAAGTGAACGTGAGCTAAGGGGAGATACAGAAAGCAAGCACTGCATTCAGGATCATCACTGATAAAAGAGGGACAACAACAAAAAAGCCACTCACCAGCATTTCCTAATGAAAGGTAAAGAGTCATCAATGTATTCCAACAGTTGAAAGCAACTAGAATTGTGATGCCCTGGTGGCAGTTGCACTACTTTGGCCTGATCCACGGAGAACTGTTGTGACATCACAGAGTTACTGACCTCGGGAGTCACAAGGCAGAATTCACTCACCACCTCCCAGTTCTGGTCAATTCGGTGGCACAAAAACACCCAGAGCCAGCAAGGGCGAGAAAAATATGGTAACTTTTCATTTACCGCACAAAACTTTGCACCAGCACTTGAAGCCCCCCTCCTCCCTCCAAGCATGCAACAAACATATAACGCAGCCCTAAACGCTGACTTCCATTTTATGTTGAGGAGGTAAATAAAGCCACAAGTCACCTCTGAAGAGTGGGTGGCTGGAGGATTCCAGCGCGGTAGGGAGCGCCGGTGGACGGCACACGAACAGGACCCCCCGGGGTACGGGGAGGGGGTGAGGATGAGGGGGGTGGGCAAAGGGAAAGTTTAGTCGGCGGTGAAGCCTGTGTGAGGGGCCTGCGGGACTGCAGCGGCCTGAGGCGGAGAGCGGGCTCCAGCTGGCGGCCTCAGCCCCGAGGGGCCCAGGCCAGGCCCGGTTCATTTCCCTCCCCCCACCTTAACCCCACATACTCACTCATGAGGGTCGGGCGCGCTGCTGACCGGCACTAGCCGCCCTTCCCTGCCCTGCCCGCGCCGAGGGCCGCTGCCACCGCCGCCTCCGAGCCGGTACCTGATGGGTTAATACCAGCCCCGGCTCCCGTCCCATCCGGGGCCACGCGCTGCCCCGCCGGAAGTGACGACCCACGCGGGCTCCTGCGTGGTGCCGCCATTGTGTCACATTGGTGGTCGCCATCTTTGATAAGGGCAATAACACGTTGAGACGAGAATCAAGACAGACACATAAAGCTGGAGCAACTCAGCGGGACAGGCAGCATCTCTGGAGACAGACCCTTCTTCAGACTGGTGCAGGACAAGGGATATGGACGATGATGTGGAGACATGAAGAACAACTAATGAAAGATATATGCAATAAAAGTAACGATGTTAAAGGAAACAGGCTGTTTCCTGTTTGTTAGCTGTTGGGTGAAAACGAGAAGCTGGTGCGACTTGGGGGGGGGGGGAGAGGAGAGAGAGAGAGAGAGAGAGAGAGAGAGAGATTATATATATATATATATATATAATAATAATAATGCCGGGGTTCAAGGGTGTTTGTGTAGGAAGGAACTGCAGATGCTGGTTTAAAAAGAAGGAGCCATCACCCATTCCTTCAATCAAGAGTGTTTAATTGTCACATTGAAATTTTTATTTGCAGCACTAACACAGGCCAGTAAACACAATATTCATAGATAACATAAC